>KE155958.1:219997-231864 GCA_000411075.1 Sisymbrium irio
TTTATTGAAAATTTAAATTTAATTTTAGAAAAGTTTAATTGTGTTTGGAAATAGAGATAATAAATAAAAATAAATCAAAAATAAAAAAATTAAGGAAGAATGAGGAAATGACACCTCAACAAAACATCCTCTAATTGTTTTTCTTTTAATATATAGTAGATTTTTGATATAATATAACCTAAATTGATATATACTGATTAAAAATAGAAAAAATATTAATAAACTGATCGGTTAGGCTGTGGTGAATTAAAATATATTATACCAAACCAAAAACCAAATTGATTTTACAATGTTGCTGATCAGTTTGCAGTCGAACCAAAGCTAGAAAACAACATGTTGATTTGATTTTTTTTTGTCGTCTGAAAGTTCATTCAAAAGTCAAAAGACTTGTTCAAAATACATAAACATGTTGATTTGATTATGTTCAAAAAAAATATTTGGTTTAAATTGGTATGTCTAGTATTTTTCAATTTAGAAAATAAGAAAATAACAAAAAAGTTATCTTAATTATGTTTTCTAAAATCTATTATATATTAACGTCGAATCAATTAAAAAATATTTTACCGAGATGTTATTTCCTCAATTTTCTTCAATTTTTATTTTTAAATTATTTTTATTTAATATCTCTATTGCCAAAAACTATTAAACTTATAAAATTAAATTTGAATCTTTAGTAAATCTTTACATCTCTTATTTATTTTGTTATATAACCATAACTAAATTAAATAAAAAATATGAAAAATACAAATAAATTTTTTTAAAGAATATCTAAATATTTTTTTTATTTTCAATAATATAAACAAAAAATCACAAAAAATCAAAGCTAAATAAGTTGGTAGTTTAGAAACAAATTGGTTATTTAATCAATTTTTTTAATACTTTAGTTTATCAAAAGTAAATAAACTTAATTTAATTAATTTCATTATAATTTATATCAAAATTAATAATTATAAAATATTATTTTTTACTATATAAATCATTTATTTGTTCCGTGTAATGCACTAGATTATATACTAATAGTTATTAGTATGTATTAAATATAGTATTAAATGAAGTGAAAGTCCTTATGTTTTTTTTAGCTGTGTGAAAATTAAATAAACTTAGTAGTAATACATTTAAAAAGAAGATTTAGCAATGGTTTACTATTTTTATTTCCAGTTATATTGTAGAAAATGTGTGTATATATCCCAAACAACGTTTACGAATTTTTTTAATTTACCCGATTTGGCACTTGGATCATCATCAACTGTCATCAGTTCATGTCAACCCTAAAACTACGGTCGAATCAGAACCGTTGGATCTAACTTTGAGGACGTAAAACTGGGTCCCACGTTTCCACCACTTCTCTCTCAGACCTAAGAGAGAAGAAAAAAAAAAGCCTTAAACCCTCCGAATCTACACAACACACTCCTCTTCTGTCTCTCTCTCTCTCTCTCTCTCCGCCTCCATTATCTTCTAAAGAACCAAATCTAATCCTCTCTCTCTCTTCCCCGTTTCCGCCATTAACACAGAGAGAAGCTTCACATCAAAGCTTTCTCCTTTACACACCTCGAGAGAGAGAGAGAGATTTTGTGTTTCTTGAGTCTCATCCCAGATCAGATCGGAATTTTCAAGAATTTGAAAGATGCAGACGACAAACAACGGTCCAGATTCATCGTTGGCTACATCAGCAGGAACAACGCCACCGTTGCAGCAAACGACTCCTCCTCCACAGCAGCAACAACAACAACAGCAACAACAGTGGCAACAACAGCAACAATGGATGGCTGCTATGCAGTACCCTGCAGCAGCTATGGCGATGATGCAACAGCAACAGATGATGATGTATCCTCACCAATACGCTCCTTACAACCAAGCTGCTGCTTATCAGCATCCTCAGTTTCAATACGCTGCTGCTGCTTATCAGCAACAACAACAGCAACAACAGCAGCAGCAGAATCACCAGCAGAAGAATCATCATCAGCGTGGTGGATCTGGTGGTGATGATGTGAAGACTCTTTGGGTTGGTGATCTTCTTCATTGGATGGATGAGGCTTATCTCCATACTTGCTTCTCTCAGACCAACGAGGTGATTTGCTTCTTTTCTTTGTATTCATGTTCGGTTTGAAACATTCAGATCGGTTTGATGCGTTGAATCTTTTTTTTGTTATGTTTTGTTTTTCTGACATGGAAAGTGATTGATGTAACATCCGTTTGCAGATCCGTTTCGGTTATTGGAAAGATTCGTTACCGTTAATCCAATGTAAAATTTAGCAAGTTTATCACTTTTTTTGGTATGTTTTTTAGATCTAAGTGACAATTGTGTGATTGCGTACAAGGCTAATGATGGTTGACATTTAGAGTGATGGAGAAGTACGTTGACCTTAAAAAAGAATGACTTTAAAGCTCATTTCATATGTCATGAAAAGTACCTTTGCCACGTTAGGAATATAAAGAACTACTAACATGTCACGAGATCGTTACTTAATTGGTCGTCCTTTTCATTAGTAAGATTAGTTACAGAGTATCTTCTTTTAACGTTCTGTTTAGCTTGTTCTTCTCTGTTATAAAGTTTTAGTCTTTGTCTCTTCTGGCTTATGCGACCTGGTTTTGTGGTTGGGCAGGTTTCTTCTGTGAAAGTTATACGAAACAAGCAAACATGTCAGTCAGAAGGGTATGGGTTTGTGGAGTTCCTTTCACGTTCAGCAGCTGAGGAAGTTCTTCAGAGCTATAGCGGTGTAACGATGCCGAACGCAGAGCAGCCCTTCCGTCTGAACTGGGCATCTTTCAGTACTGGTGAAAAGAGAGCATCAGAAAACGGTCCTGATCTATCCATATTTGTAGGAGATTTGGCTCCAGATGTCACTGATACTGTACTGCTCGAGACTTTTGCTGGATATCAATCTGTCAAAGGTGCAAAAGTTGTGATCGATTCCAACACCGGGCGTTCCAAAGGTTACGGCTTTGTCAGGTTTGGTGATGAGAACGAGCGATCAAGGGCGCTGACAGAAATGAATGGTGCTTTCTGCTCAAGCAGGCAAATGCGTGTAGGTATTGCCACCCCTAAAAGGGCTGCTGCTTATGGCCAACAAAATGGTTCACAGGGTAAGTGATGATATACTCTAGGTTACTTGATGCTTTTTCTTTGCATATTTTCTCTGTGTTTAGTGAATTCAAGTAGTTCTGTTTTCTGTTTCTGTCTCCTTTATGACTTTTACTCGGTTTTATTCAGTATTCACAGGAGTAGTAAGTCCGTGTTTCTAAATATGAATAGCTTTAATAACTTGTCTTGATGCTTTCAACTTAGCATTTGAAGTAAGTTTTATTGTTTTCATTGGATTAGCTGTGACACTTGCTGGTGGACATGGAGGAAATGGTTCTATGGCCCATGGTTCGATGTCTGATGGGGAATCAAATAACTCAACAGTGAGTTCTCTTAGCTATTCTTATGCTTACAACAGTATGACTCACTGCTTATTGTCTTTTATTACATTGCAGATATTTGTTGGCGGCCTTGACGCTGATGTTACTGAAGAAGACCTCATGCAACCTTTCTCCCAGTTTGGGGAGGTTGTTTCAGTGAAGATCCCAGTAGGAAAAGGATGCGGTTTTGTCCAATTTGGTAACAGGTACTAACATGTTCTGTGCTTGTCAGCTTACTCTTCTAGTAGCCTGGGACTTGTTCAGTCATGATGAGCAATCCCCTAGGTGCTTATTAAACATTGAAGATTGGTTTTTGCAAAATGACTTGCCATTGGTTTTGACAGGCAGAGTGCTGAAGAAGCCATTGGGAACTTAAACGGGACAGTCATCGGGAAAAACACTGTCCGCCTATCTTGGGGACGAAGCCCAAACAAACAGGTACAAAGAAACGCTTAAGTTGGATTGTGTGTTTTGTCTTAATGGAACCTTATATGCATTTATCTTAGTATGGTCCAGATCAAACTTAGTTTTAAGGTTCTTTTGGGTCTTTTTTTCTTTCTGTCTCCATTGAGTGGATCAAGTTATAGAAATCCTTAAAGCCAAAGTCAGTGGTTGACAATGGATAGTAGGTGTATTGCGGGCCATAAAGACCTAGTGGAACGTTCCCGCGTTTTTCGTTGACTATTTTGATTCGCAAATCTAATGCATGTCTCCTTGCCCCACTTGTTATATCCTGAACTTAATCCAATACGTGAAGCAATCGTGATGGTCCGTTGTCTCTTAGGATTGAAAAAAGTAATAAGGCTAGTAGAAGCTTTTACAGACGTGATTTTATATTCTCTTATATCTATGTCTTAGTTTCATCTTTGTCTTAAGTCTCCATTAGTTATAGTAATCAGTGGACTAATTTACTTAATCTCTACAAGAATGTCCTAGTCTCTTACTGGTCAGTACTAATCAACTATTTCTGGCTTTTTCGTCCATGGTTGAGTAATAACTCACCAACTTTGTAGCTGTTACCATTGATGTTTTGTTGAATGTTTATTCCATTTTGCTAATATTGTTCAACTTCGAAATCTTAAAATGACAGTGGAGAAGTGACTCGGGCCACCAATGGAACGGAGGATACTCAAGAGGACAAGGTTACAACAATGGATATGCTAACCAGGACTCAAACATGTACGCTACTGCAGCGGCTGCTGTGCCTGGAGCTTCTTAAGAGTATTGGTATGTTACTATCATAAAAAAATCGTGAGTCCTGGACTTGCGGGAATTGTTCTAAAACAAGCCGTCGGAATGTCAAAGCGATCCGATGATAGTTGTTGGTTCAGGGGTTAGCCCGCAACAACAAAACTAAAAAAAACCTCTAGTCCAAAGAGGGTTTTGTATCCTGGATTTGAATTTTGCTTATCTTGCTGTCTCAGTCTCTGTCAAAATTTTGGGGTTGTCTTAAACTTAAATTTTATTCTCAGTTTCTTAAGTTTATTTGTTGTCATGTTTACCGAGATGTCCTCAAAAGTCAGAGTTTGATTCACAATAAGTAATTTACCAAATCGTTTGGATCAGTTACTTGTTTGCACTTTGCAATGCTTTGATAAGTTTGTAACTTTATAATTAGAGTCGTGTTTGGATCATTTCTTAAAAACTGATTCACGAAACCAGTAAACTTTGGAAGAATAACCCAAAAATGCCTTCCGAAAAGTTGTGAGAAACTTCTTTATACAGTAGATTTGATGGTCTGGTAATTTATGAAAAATATTAACTTTTGTAAATTTCACGAAAATTCTGGTAAAATGGTAAAAATGTGGGGAATTACTCTTGACCACAAAATTAAGAAGACTGAAGAGGATTGTACAACAAAGAGGAATTGATTTATTTGGAAAAACAGTTGAAGAACACAAGACCAATCCTCTGAGAAATACCACAGAGTTTTGGATTGAACGTTGCAAACGAATAACCGAAATAACCACCGCATTGCCCTCCTCTGTATCTGTTACAGTCTATCAAGCAATGATTTCATCAAAAGGGTCTATTGTAAAGGCCAAGCAATGGTTTTTCTCTATCTTCAACTCGTTTCCTAGCAGCTTCTCTCGCCTTCAACGCAGCTTTCTCTTCTGCAGATACTTTCTTCGGTTTCTCATCTAGTCTCTTCCTCTTGTTGTTGCCAAGATCAACAGACGAGGCAGCTCCTTTCATATTTCTCTTCGGGTTTAAAGAAGCCGTGACAACCCGCCCAGGTGGTTTCGCCATACTCGGTCCAGCTTCTGATGAAGGCACAGGTTTTCTAATGAGAGGTACTTTAGTTCCATTATCTGATGAACTTTTAACCGCAGCGTATGCCTCGTCTTGTGTCACCCAACGTCCTGTTTTTATTACCAGTGTAAGCCCACACAAAAAAATTGTACACAAACTATGTTTGAAAGCTAAGTGAAAGAATAACTATTACATACCTATTGAGTCACTATAATAGAATCCAGACTTTGAGTCATAGTGCAGACCATTGATCTTGTTGTAATAATAGCCAGAAGCAGCGTCAAGTATCCAATCTGCAATAACAATGTCATTACTACATCAGACGAACTCAAAAATATATATGAACTAAGGAAAATGACAATCAAAATGGTGAAAGAACCTGAGAGTGACTCAAAAGAAGCAACCATTATCGCTCACTGGTGATGATTCTCTATAGAGTTATAGGCATTAAAACTTATAAGTCAAAAAGTGTTTTTGCAAACTGTGTAAGACGAACAATGCAAGAATCAGATGTTGCCTTGGTTCGCTAAAAGCAACTCACAAACTCAATTTCACAGATCACACAACCGTTTAAAAAGAGTGTCAAAGCATTTATAACAGACAGATCCAAAGCTAAAGCAACGACCGTGAACATAAGAGCAATGTCAGTCAAACAAACAACTTAGCTGATGTGAGAGAGAGAGAGAGATAGAGAGATACTTACCGCGTGTACCATCCTCGGGTGCTCCGTTTGCTTTGGCTACTTCATGAGCAGTTGCTATATCTTTCTGATAGCTACGAGTTGCTTTCTGAAACAAACAAACAAGAATGAAAGGAATCAGCAAAGAAACAAAAAGAGAGTTAGTCGTCAAAGTTCTTTCTTTTGTCTACTATTAAGAAAGAAAATAACTCACAGCTTCGATCTGTTGAAGTAGTTTCTCGTTTTTCTTGAGCTCTTTGTCTTTAGCAGCGCTCTTCTCACGCATATCAGTGAGTTTCTTGTCGACACACTCTTTGTGACGCTTACCAAGCTCATGGTTTCTAATACTTGTCGGATTGTTCTGAATCCAGATCTTACAGAACTCGCACCACTTGTTCCCTTGACTTACCCAAAACTACCAAAAAAACACCAAAACCAAACAAAGTCAGAATCAATTCCGACAAGACAGAAACCTAAAGACAAACATGGGTTTTCGATAAAGACCCAAGCTTTGAATACGGTTTCGTAATTCAAGAAAATATGTAAAAAGCTTTGCGGATTTTGATTTACCTCAGTCATGGCTGTCGATCGGAAGTTCAAGAACCCACAAAACCAAGTTACTGTCGGAACTAAAAGCACAGTTCTTTTTGGTTTGTTAGCAAGAATCAAGAACCAATTGACAAGTAATGTAGAGGGAGGGAGAGAGAGAGAGATTAGAAACCCTAATTCCCTAAATCTGTTGGGGGAATGAATGAAAATCAGTTTGGGTATATACGTGTTCAATCGAACCGGACTTGGTACGAGACGAGTAAATAAATTTGGTTTAATCGAACCGGTCTGGTTTTAGTGCTGTTTAAGAAAAAAGGAAATAGTGATCCGGTCTGGGTTTGTTGTTGTTTCAAAAAAAGGAAATATTCTACAAGTTTACTTAATTTTAATGACTGATTAGTGGATTTAATTACCACACAACGGATCCTATATATACATCCAGAGAGAAAGAGAGTGTTGCTACTTTGCTAATTTTCTCTCTGTGTCTAATTTTGCTTACACGACTTGTGAGAATTAGGGCTTGGTTTTGTTTCTTCGTACAGAGAACAAAAAAAGATGGTGAAAGGTACGAAGAGAAAGATCGATATTAAGAAGATAACGAACAGGAACTCGCTGGCAACTTGTTTCACGAAACGAAGCTACGGTCTATACAGTAAGGCCTCTCAGCTTTGTCTTGCTTCCGACGCTCAAATCGCTGTCTTAGCCACTCCATCTTCTGAGAACTCGAACGTGTCTTTCTTCTCGTTCGGCCACTCCTCCGTCGAAGCCGTTGTCTCCGCTTACCTCTCCGGAGAGAGACTCGCTCCTGTTTCTATAATGGATAGCAAAGAGATGAGAGAAGACCTCGGTGTGTGCTTCGAAAGCAGTGGTCTAGGGTTAGGGCACTGGTGGGAAGACGAGGAGAGATTTAAGACTCCTCAAGATATTATGGAAGGGATCGAGTCCATGAAGAGTCTGCTGAGGGACGTAGAGGCGTTGCGTGCGCATCATGATCAAAACCCTAATCAAAGAGAAGCTAAGAAGAGGAAGAAGAGTAAAAACGATGTTGTTGTTTCAGACCATCACGGAACTGATGAAACCCTAGTAAATTCAAGCGATGTTGTTGTTTTAGACCATCACGGAACTGATGAAACCCTAGTAAATTTAAGCGACGTTGCAGAACATGATCAGATCTTGTCGGCTTCTGACAGCTCATGCAACAACAACAACGGTTTATCTGCAGGAGACTTGGATGACTGCAGCCATATGGATCTTCATCAACTCATTGATTTTGACGTTGAAAATCAAACTGAAGAAGAATCAGATCAGATTTCTGAGAATCTATGTGGCAACAACAACAACAACAACAACAACAACAACGCTTTGTTACTTGTAATTCAAACTCATGCAGAAGAGGATCAACATCATCAGATTGTGTCTGTTTCTGAAACTTGCTGCAGCGACAACAACGAGAACGCTTTATTACCTGCAGAAGGAGATTTGAATGAGTGGAGCGATACGGATCTTGATCAACTCCTCAATGAGTGTGATGAAGAGTTACCTGAAAATCTCAACAAGGCTGGAGAAGAGGATCATCAGGTTGCGTCTGTTTCTCAAAATTTCAGCAGCGATGACAATGTACCTCTCTTAACTGACGCGATGGACCTTGATTTTGAGGCAAATTTTGAAGGTTTGGTATCTGATGAGGAGTTTAAGGAGTTTGTTGCTAGTCTTTACACGAGTGGTTAATCATCTTTATCGACTCTGTAATGAGGAGGGAGAGTCCGGTTTGAACTCGATCGGTTTTCTCATTTGAAAGAAAATTGATCGAACTCAAACAGGTTTTCAGTTTCGGTTTATGGCTTAATGGTTAAGTTTGACTTGTATTATTCTGGTTCAGTTCTGATTTTTTTTTGTAATTACAATTCCAAAATCATGGAAGTTTAATGAACTGTAATACGTGTTTTATAATGAAATTTGAGTCGTATATTTCTTCTGGTTATGTTTTGTAATTTGTTTGGACACAATCCTTGTAAACGTTTTCCCATTCTAATTCACTCGAACCGGTCTGAATTGGTTTACCGACTCAGATGTCAAACCTCACAAAACCAAGATTCTTTTGCGTGTTTACAAAGCATTGAAACCTGTTGCTGTTAATAAACAAGTTTGGGAATGAAGAGAGACACAAACGTCAAATCTTTGTGGAAGTAAGAGAATGTTTAAATTCCCTCTTTCCTTTCTCTTGACTTCACATCGAGAATGAGAGTCACTGTGGTTAACTATTTCATTACAACAATCTTTAGTAGAATCGGTCTTGTAGGGAACTTTATATTCCTTTTACAGTACTCACTGCGGATCCAAAAATCAGAGTAAAGTTCTTGAGATCCTCTCTTCTCTTTTATCGAATTTCACTTTGCATGTTGGTTTCTTTATCTTCACCGTGTAGTTTTCACCGAGGGTCGAACAGAGACTCCATGTAACAGTTTAGCAAACCCGAAGAAGCTCAGTTTCCCATCATTGTGTCTTATCCAATCATGTAGAACCGAATGTACGGTAATAGATGGTCCAACGCCAAGTTCCTGCAACTCATAAGGACATGTCGGCTTTATGAGGATATATGTCTTCTTGTCTTTCTCTATATCATTGTATTAGACCAAACACTTACAGAAGCGAGTTCTTCAATGACAATAGTTCGGTTTCCATTCTTGTCAAATAGCTCGTAAGCATGACGAATGCTCTGCTCCCAACAATCAAGTGACTCGTGCTGATGAACATTTATGGCAGCTGCACAAAACTCTTCAAAATCCATTCCTCTGTATTGAAGCCCATTTAGCTGTAAGAAAAATGCCAGTCATTGAAAGGAGCATTAGAACCTCAAACTGTTGAAGTATCTATTAAATCTGAGAAACACACAGAAACATTACTTACCAAAGCAAGAAACTCTGGGATTCGAGATTCCTTCATTGCTTCAGTTGCATTTCTTGAAAGTGCCTGTCCACACACAGAAAAATGCAAAGGAGATTAGATTGCTGCTACGCTGTGTTTATATCAACTTTAGAGGAATAAAAGAGAAGTTCAATATTGACGAACCAATCTAATGCTTTCCAAAGTGATGAGGCCATCTTTGTTTGGTGCGAGGAGAGAAAATTGAGTTTTCAAGTAAAGAATTTCATCCGTGATTAGCGTCTTGGACAGCGCCTGTAGAAAGAAAGCACATAATGGTGACGACATAGTCTTCAGTTTTCTTCTTTTTTGAAAAGTGTCTAAAACATACCCTCAAAGCAGCTTTACGCAATGAAGAAGATCGCAAGTACGCCTTCATCTGTCTAAAGATCAAGATGTCGAAAGGGATATTCATATCCGTATTATAACCACGGAGCCAAGGATGCACTGAACAAAAAGTAAAAAAGGAACTGAATTTGGTGAGTTGTGACTAGCAAAAGAGAAAAGACAAGAGCTGCGAGATTAAAAAATAACTAACTCAAGGCTTGGGAGGCTGACATTCTTCTCCGGGGATCCTTAAACAACAACCGCTTAACAAAGTCTTTAGCTTCAGAGGACAAGAATGGCCAAGGTGCTTCATCAAAACTCGGGTCAGCTTTAAGAACCGCTCTGAAAATTCCGGATTCTGTTCTTGCCCAAAACGGTCGGCTACCACATAGTAGAATGTATGCTATGACTCCAATGCTCCAAACATCCGCTTCTGTTGTATATGATCTGTGTAGAACTTCAGGAGCTACATAGTATGCACTTCCAACTATATCGTTGAGTCTTTCATCTTTCAAATTAAAGGACACAAGACACCAGTTTTGAGTTTACTAACCAGAAGAACAAGAATCAAAGAGATAGTGACATGGTAAACAGAATGATGAACCTGGTCTGACAAAATCTGATAAGCCAAAGTCTATGGCTTTAAGCTGAGAATTCTCCTCCTTGGAAGTGTACAAGAAGTTCTGATAATCAAAGAAAACACCCCGCAGGTAAAATAAAGAGATAATCTTCTTTCTGGTTCAAAACAAAATTGTGCCTCACCTCTGGTTTAAGATCTCGATGAACAACACCTTGGAGATGACAGAAAGCTACAACATTTAGGATTTGCATAATCACTGGTTTGGCATCATTCTCTGAGTATTTCCCTCCCCTACAGAATTTTTTTAATGAAAAAGCTTCAGAACAATCTCTGACACTATGTTTCCAAAAATCATATATTGTATCGATAACTCTTTAGTAGCACACACACCTTGCTAGTATTCTGTCAAGCAGTTCACCACCTTCACATAGCCTGCAAATTCAAACTATTTTAATCCCCAAAAGAAAGCCGACAATAGGTTCTTCTTACCAAATTAAAACTAACTGATATCAGGCAACGAAATATCCTTACTCCATCGCAATGTAGACGTTAGCATTGTCCTCAAATGCATCATAGAATTGTACAAGATTCTTATGTCCAGATAAAGCCTGTAGAATCTTCACTTCCCTTCTCACATCTTCTATAGCAATCGCAGTTGTCATCTGCATAAAAAATCAACCAACACATTCTGTTCTATCAACTAACAACTACAATGGAGTAGAGTATGCAATAATCATCAAGAACAAGAAACTAACAAATAAAGTATTTTGACCTTAGATTTTGGGATGATCTTAACAGCAACCACTAGACCTTTGAGCTCTCCTTTCTTGAACTTAGCAGAGCAAGTATACCCAAAATGCCCTCGTCCAATCTCTTCCCCTAACTCTACTCTACTGTGAAACTCCTTGGAAAAACCAAACCTTTTGTCAAGCCCTAACTCATCTCCTCCCTCCTCCTGAGGCGTAATCTCCGTAGCTTGCTGCGTCGCCGTCGATAAAGCAGCCTCCTTTTTGCCCTTCCTCCGACGTAGAGCCGCACGTATGTGTTTCGCCGGAGAGGGTGGGTGAAACGCACGCTTTAAGTGACGGAGCGGCGTGCTTGTCACGCTCTTGTTCTCTCCTCCACCGCTGACAACGTCACGGCTCTTGCTGCGGC
>KE155958.1:264422-281850 GCA_000411075.1 Sisymbrium irio
TATTTAATATTTAAATATTTTACCAAATAAATAAGAGATATGTAGTAGAGATTTAGATTTATTTTTTTGAAATATGAATAATAAATATAAATAAATAAAAAACATAAAAACTTGAAAAATTGAAGAAATGACATATCATCAAAATAGCTTTTAATTACTTTTCTTTTAATATATAATTGATTATATGTATGTGATTACTACTAAATTTCTTATTTTTTGAAGAAAATAAATTTTATATAACTATAACTTTTTTTTTGAACTTTAATCTATAACTATAACTTGAGAACATCAAATTATATATTCAGTTAAAAGGAAATAATAATAAGTGTACATTTGGATTTTTGTCGGAAAGATAGGTGAGGAGATGGAGTAATACCAAAAAATAACTATCGATATTCCTATTCTCTATAAGAATCTTTCACGTGACAACAATGCCTAATATTTGTATCGGCACGACTTTTGTATGATTCCATTTGCCATCATCCTGTTTTCTGTCACTATTTTTTTTAGTTTCATCTCTATCCACATACGCCATTTGAAACTCATTGTTTTCAGAAAAACAAAGTTAATAAGAAGAGCATAATATATAGAGAACACAAAACATCAAATCGGTTAGCGAATTTACACGTTGCTACAAAAAGAATATTTCCACTCTAAAATTGCTATAAAATGTTTTAGTTTTAAAATAAATTGCTGCAAAAAAACTTTAAACTCATATGTAGATTTTATTCATTTTACTCCAACTTAACTTTATTTTCCACTCTAAAAAAAATAATTCAAATCATATTCCTTTTTCATTTACTTTAAAAAAAAATTCAATTATACTTTTACATTCACCAAAATTATAAATTTAATCAACCAGCTTATTTTTTCCTTTGTAATTAATATAATTAGAGATTCATTTGAATATAAACATTTTTATAAAAAAAATTTATATTACATAACATAATCAAATAAAATAATATATTTTTGTGACTGTATTTTATTTTTAATTTAATTATTTATATATTAATTTAAACGTTATTTTGTGACTGTATTTTATTTTTAATATATGTTTTTGTTTTTTTAGTTTTTTAATAATATTAATAATGATTTTTATTATTTTTAGTAAAATATATGCATCAATAGATATAAAAAATGTTAATATAAATATAATAATTAAATGACTACTTTAAAAATTATTATGACATTTTCCACCCTAAAATAAAAAATGCACAATGTTACGCTATATACATGTATAACATTTATTTGGTTTGAATTTATATCATCTTTTATAAAATCATTTAAATTCAGTTTCTACATATCTGATCCTTTTGTTTATATGATTCTACAGCCAAAATCTGACAATCATTCTTTAAATGGATATCGTAAGTTTCAGTAAAGAATTTTATAATAAGAAATTTAAGCCAAAATATTCCTTAAAATATTTAACCCCAAAAATTATATAAGCAAAAAAATCTCATAATCTTTTAAAGAATTCAATGTCTAAATTCTTTAAATGGTTATGTAGTCTTGTTATTTTCATTCTTAAATTTTGATCGTTCTTTGAATAGTTTAAAATCATTCAGCCTTGCGATAATAGCAGAATCTATTATGATCAGTCTGGACAAAAACATAAATAATTTAAGTATATAATTATGAATGAGAATATTTTAAATAAAATTTTAGTTTCAAGTTTCAAGTGCATATAAAATTTTAACTCTTTTGGATGCTTTTCATTTTATATTTAGTTTTTTTGCATTTACATAAACTTTTAATTTGAAAAAAATTAATAACATCTATGACTGTATCCAAATACTACATATGAATATCAAAATGAGCAGCTTCCGCATACTTTCCTGGTTTATGAAAGAAACATTACCATCGGAATGACATCAAACAAAGGGAAAATGGAAAAGTGAAGAGTTACAACAGTTCCTAGTTGCTGCATAATAATACTAGTATAGAACAGCAATTCAAATTAAAACCGAGTATATCCGGTTTGGTTTGATGTGTCGACTCGAGGGTGCTTCGATAGAATCAATCAAGCGTTCGTTGCTGAATGCTGAATCAGCCACCGGATATACTTTACGAGTAAAGAAGGGCCATAATTGTCGTAGACTGCGCCTCTTCCGACGCCATAGCCAATGCCTACACCAGCTCCACATCCAACTCCAAATCCTATCCCTAACTGCAGTTTAGGAAGTCCTGGTCCGTATCCTCCGATAAGACCGGCACCGAAACCAAATCCGCAACCGGCACCGACCGCTAAGGCCGGACCAACATCTCCCACGTTCTTGAAAAGCTTACTCACCAGTCCCTTCTCATCGTCTCACCTCCACCACCTCCTCCAGTTGTTGCTCATCGTCTCCACCTTTTTGTTTTCTTGTATTATAAAGCAAACTTTGAGTTGTGTCTGAATGGTGAAAATCTCGAGAGGGTTAATTTGAAGAAATAATCTCAGTTCAAATTCACCAATGTGCTTCGGACCGTTACACACCTTCTGGCTTAATTATTTTTTATAAACTAATTATGAAAACGTTGCACATGGATGAAGAGATATACTATATATTTTCTTACCTCTATTGCTTTATTAGTTAAACCTAAACCGTGTCCTCTTTCATCAGTTCTCACTTGTTCGGTTGGTATGGGGTTGTCTTTTTTTTGGCCTGCCTGTTTTACCCTTATCCTTCTTATTCAAGTTGCTGAAAGCTCAGAAGAAAGAAAAATGAGAGTAAGAGCAATCCCATGGATTTTATGAAGGATTTTCAAAGTGATTAAAGAATGACATTTGTTTCTTAAATACTCATGATGCAGCTCAAAAGTTACTTTAGAATTGGATAATACGTAGTGGTTCTAGCTTCATGCCATATTTTTATTTGGCTTAATCCTATTTTGTCATTAATTCACACTATCATCTACAAGACAATCATATGATAATGCACCCAAAATCTGGCAATCCTGCTTTAAATGGATCTCGCAATGTCTTTTTTATATGGTTATATGGTTTTGTTACTTCCATTCTTAGATCTCAATCGTTTCTGGACTAGTCTAAGATCACTCGGTCTACTCCTATTATAATCTTAGACACCATCATAACGAAATATTTGTATTATTTTATCCGAACAAAAATATAAATAATTATAAATCATAGTATTTTAGACTTTTGTTAGTTAAATTTTAGTTTTTAGCTACATAAACTTTTTAATGTGACAACAACTATTAACAGCTTCCATACTGCTATTGTTCTGGTTTATAAATAAAACAACTATTATCCAAATGATAAAATGAACAGCTTCCATATTGCTATTTTTCTGGTTTATAAAAGAAACAACATTACCATCGATTACATCAAATCCTGCAACACAAAGGGGGAAATGGGAAAGTGAAGCAGTGCTCCTATAAACAAGGAAGACCAATTCTCTTTATTTTGACCCCCAAACAAAAAAAGCAGCAATTCGAATTCAAACCGAGTATATTCCCGGTTTGGTGTTATGCGTGGACTAGACTTTTGTTCGATAGAAATCAATCAAAGGCTTTCAAAAACCACGAATCAACTTCCACCAGAGATAGTCTATGACGTTATCAAAAGCGCGCTTGTGGTCGAACATGGCGCCTCTTCCGACGCCAAAGCCAAATCCTACACCAACTCCACATCCAGCTCCAAATCCTATCCCAAACTGCAGTTTAGGAAGTCCTGCTCCGTATCCTCCGACAAAACCCGCGCCAAAACCGATTCCGCAACCGGCACCGACCACTAAGGCCGGACCAACGTCTCCAACGTTCTTGAAAAGCTTCCACACCAATCCCTTCTCATCGTCTTTCCTCTTCATCCTCCAGTTGATCATCGTCTTCCACATTTTTTTTTTTATAAACTTTGGTTAGGTCTTGAGTGGAGGAATCTGGAGAGGGTTTAATTTAAACAAGTCATCTCAGTTCAGTCAGCAATGTGCTGCGGTACACACTTTCTCCCTTCATTAGTTAATTTATTAGAAGAAAGTTTATTAATGTAAATGTCGCACATGAATGTAAAAATGTATAATATATATATTATACATCCTTAGTCTCTTGCTTTAGTAGTTGACCATGTCCATGTCCTCTTTCAGTTCCCACTTGCTCCATTAGTATAGACTTTTATCTTCCTGTTGTACCCTTATCCTTCTTATTTCCAGTTGATAGAAGTCAAGAAGAAAGAAAGAAAAAAGAGATTGAGAGCATTCTCATGGATTGTATGGAGGGTTTGAAAAGTAATTAAAGAATGACCTTTTGTTTCTCAAATTCTTATGATCATCCAGCTCAACAGAGTGTGGATAAAGCTGTATTGGAAGCTATATGTAGTGGTTCGAACATAACTCAAAAACAAGTGCAAATTGCAATAATATCACCTCCTAATACGTACGTCCACGTAGCCAGCCTGATGATAAGTCAGATGGTGCCCTCCTCCAAGAGGTATAATTTAAAACGTAATGTGGATGATGGTTTGTTCTTGGATAGATGTGGAGAATTAGCATGCGTAATACGAGATGATAAAGGCATGGTCCGATGGTATGGTGCAAAAAGCTTACCCTATATTTCATTATCTTGCCTTGATGCAGAAGCTACTGCTCTTCTTTGAGCAATGTTTCTTTTTTGTTTGGATAATCTTGGTTTTGAAGAAGTCTTTTTTTAAGAAAGTGACTCATTGAGCTTTTACAAGATCAACAAGCTTGGTGAAGGTTAAAAAGTGCTACACAGGTGAATCATTGAAGGAAGAAAGACCTGATTTCAACTTCCAAGGGAAGAAGACAAGCAAACCTACGTGCTGACTTTATAAAGCTATTTGCTTATGACACATAAAATTTGGGCCCAACAATAAAGCCCATTAAAATGTTCCCTCTCAGAACTCAAAAGTAAGACTTAACCCTTGTGTTCGTGTCCGCTTTCTCCTGAACGTTTTCCGAATTACAACTTCCGGCGAGATTTGCCGCCGCCGGCGAGATATTACTTTGTATAAGTAACTGAAACAGAGAATCCATCAACTTTGTACTCTTCTATCAAAACTCTCCTTCTGATAAAGATGTCGGAAAACACCAAAGTCGAAGGGAAGAGAGTGTTCATAGGAGCAGGATGCAACAGAGTCGTCAATAACGTCTCTTGGGGAGCTTCTGGTCTTGTTTCCTTCGGTGCCCAAAACGCCGTTGCCATTTTCTGCCCTAAGGTCTCTCTTTCACTCTTCTTTTTTACGAGTAACCCTTCAGAAATCCTTTCGTTCTTTCATAAGCAAAGATGTGATCTTTTCTCTTGTTTTGTGTCTTTGGGTCGATGTATGTATCAGACTGCACAGATTCTTACTACGCTCCCAGGTCACAAAGCTTCTGTGAATTGCACTCATTGGTTACCCAGTTCCAAGTTTGCTTTCAAAGGTACCTTCTTCTTCTTCTGTTTCTAGCTTACTCCAAGTTTGTTCTGTTGAATGGCATAGGCATTGTAAAGGAAGAGACTTTTGATGTTGGAGGCTTTAATTTTTTCTTACACGAGTTATCTGTTGAACCAAATTGTCCTCCTTTTATCATATAGAGAAGTTAGACGGTGGAATTTGTGAGTTATAGCTATCAGTATTAGTCAATTCTTTAATATAATGTGAAGTCATATGCTTTCAAATTTCTATTTATAGTCTCTATTACCGGTTTTGGTGGTTTAGTTGTTGTGAAAGCCTGAAAGGTTAAACTTTTCTAGAGCATATAAGTATAGAATGTAGGAGAGAAACATCTAATGGTTAACCCCTGGAAATTATATGATTGTTTGCAGCCAAGCATTTGGACAGACATTATCTGCTCTCAGGTGATACAGATGGTGTCATCATCCTTTGGGAACTTTCGACTGTCAATAACAATGTAAAATCCCTTCATTCTAAGTTTGATCTGAGTTTCTGTGCAGTTTCTGGATTATCTCTGATTCTTGTTTACGTGTCCTGTTTGGTTTAAACAACAGTGGAGACATGTATTACAACTTCCACGGTCTCACAAGAAAGGTGTTACTTGCATCACCGCGTTTATGCTTTCTGAAACCGAAGCAATGTTTGCTTCTGCTTCTTCAGATGGAGTTGTGAATGTCTGGGATGTTTCTTTTCCATCACAGCCTAGTGGTACGCATTCAAAGTTAAGTATGTCTTTTTAAGCAGTATCCAAATCACAATGTTTCAATCCTCTGTGTTATCTGTTGCAGAGGAATGTAAAGTTTCGTGCTTGGACTCTATCTCTGTTGACTCCAAAGCAATTGTAACGCTTTCCTTAGCGGAATTACCTCAAAACCCTGGACGATTCACCCTCGCCATGGGTGGATTGGACAACAAAATCAAACTTTACTGTGGAGAAAGAATGGGAAAGTTTGCATCTGTTTGTGAGCTTAAAGGCCACACTGACTGGATCCGGAGTTTGGACTTCTCATTACCATTACACTCAACAGAAGGAACCACCAATAGTATTATGCTTGTGAGTTCTTCCCAGGACAAAGTCATTCGTATCTGGAAGCTTGTGTTAGTCGGTGATGTTGGTACATGGCGAAGAGAAATCACTCTGGCTTCTTACATTGAAGGTCCGGTTTTCGTCTCAGGGACGTTCACATACCAGATTTCAGTTGAGTCTGTTCTGATTGGACATGAAGATTGGGTCTATTCTGTGGAATGGCAACCTCCAGTCATCGATTCAGTTGACGGGCAGATAATGAACCACCAACCGCTAAGCATTTTATCGGCTTCAATGGATAAAACGATGATGATTTGGCGACCTGAGAAGATAACAGGTGTGTGGGTGAACGTTGTGTGTGTAGGAGAGCTTAGTCACTGTGCTCTTGGTTTCTACGGTGGCCACTGGAGCCCAGATGCTGCGTCGATTCTTGCTCATGGATACGGCGGATCTTTTCATCTCTGGAGAAATGTCAGCAGCAGCAAAGAGTCTGAGAACTGGCAGATGCAGAAAGTCCCTTCAGGTCATTTTGCTGCTGTGACTGATATCACGTGGGCTAGAACCGGCGAGTACTTGCTATCCGTGAGCCACGATCAGGTCAGGACTTGGGGTTGGGATATGTTCAAATGATTCACTATCATATCTATTACTTAATTTTACATAGAACATGAGGAAAAGTAACTTTATTTGACATTTCATTCTTTAAATTTCGATTTTGTAGACGACTCGCGTGTTCTCATCATGGAAGAGTGATGGGGGAAATGAAGCAGAGGATGAGCATTGGCATGAACTAGCTCGTCCTCAGGTTCATGGTCATGACATTAATTGTGTGGCTATGGTTCAAGGTAAAGGCAACCATCGTTTTGTAAGTGGAGCAGAGGAGAAAGTTGTGAGAGTTTTTGAGGCTCCTTTATCTTTCTTGAAGACACTGAACCACACTTGTGCGGGAAGAGATGGAAGCTTCCCTGAAGATTTACAAGCAGATGTGCAGGTCCTTGGCGCGAATATGTCTGCTCTTGGTTTATCGCAGAAACCTATCTACTTACACTGTGAGTGATTGATTCAACACTATTTCTAGCTTTTACCAAATGCATTCATGAGATTTCATAGTATTTTCTTTTTTCTTTTCTTTTTTGCAGCTTCTAGTGAACCGCGGGAGAGAAATGGCGGAGGAGAAGGTTTGGAAACATTTGAAACGGTTCCAGAGGCTGCTCCGGTGGAGTTGAAGGAGCCTCCAATAGAAGACCAGCTTGCGTTTCATACTTTATGGCCGGAATCTCATAAACTCTATGGTCATGGTAATGAACTCTTTTCTCTCTGCTGTGACCACAACGGGAGCCTTGTTGCTTCATCTTGTAAGGTAAGCTAATGCAGATTTCGGATTTTTGTTTGCACTAGTTCAATCTCCTCGATTCATATATGACCGACCAAGACTCGAATGCTAACCTTTTTCTTATGAATGGACTACAAACTTCTTCAGGCTCAATCTGCAGCCATGGCGGAAATATGGCTATGGGAGGTTGGGACATGGAAATCTGTTGGTCGTTTGCAATCTCACAGCTTGACAGTGACACACTTGGAGTTCTCTTATGACGACACTCTGCTCTTGTCTGTCTCCAGAGATCGTCACTTCTCAGTTTTTTCTATCCAAAGAACAGGTAAAACCTTGAACTTGGAAGCATTGTCGACCTATTTCAAGTTTGAATCTCTCAAGATTCTCTGATCCTTGTTTACCCCGGTTTAGTCTTGAGTGTCTCTACAGTCATCTAAGTCCCTGTCTTTTTTTTCCTTCCTTGATCACTGTCAGAAAATGGCGAGGTTAGTCACAAACTCATGGCCAAGGTTGAAGCACACAAGAGGATCATCTGGGCATGTTCGTGGAACCCATTTGGCCACCAATTCGCCACTTCATCAAGAGACAAGACTGTGAAGATCTGGTCCATCGAGAAAGACGCTCGCGTCAAACAGGTTATTGCCTTGCCTCTGTTTGGGAGCAGTGTCACTGCCGTGGCTTGGACGGGATTAGACCTCAAGGAGAAGAGCGGGTGCATAGCAGTTGGGATGGAGAGTGGACTTATAGAGCTGTGGAACATAAAGATTAAAGAAACAGAGGAAGGTACAACAGCAACAGCTGCTCTTGCTCTGAGACTCGAACCGTTCATGTGTCATGTCTCAGCCGTGAACCGGTTAGCGTGGAGACCAACCGAAAAGTCCGAGACTAATCAGAGCTTGACAAGGTTAACTTCTTGTGGGGATGATAATTGTGTCAGAGTTTTTGACTTCAAGTTTTGAGTGAGAACACAAAACACCTTGTATTGTTTAAGATGATTACTATTTCCCTATAGAGTCCCTGTACTGTTTATGCAAATTTTGGTAGCTAAGTTGAAACATGTGATAAGATCAAAACTTTTTCATTGCATTCAGTCGGCTGGTTGGTAAAAAAACAATTAAATTTCTTAAGTTGTCTCGACCAACAGTCATTTTTGTCTGTTGAGAATGTAATCAGCATGAGACAACAAATAAACTAACCCCAGGAGATGTTCATACGATCTTCAATGCAACACCGCTGCATATTCTCTTGCCTTCTGCATACCCATTTATCTTCGGATACGTCAGCTTTCCGGCTGTTTTCCCGAGCTCCTCCTTAGGATTTGATGACATCGAGCACATCATCCACCCACCACCTCAAACATCAGACCGGTGCATCTTGCGTATCTCTTAAGCCTCTCAATTTCTTCATCTCTTACGACGAGACTCTGCTCTTGTCTGTCTCAAGAGATCGTCACTTCTCAGTTATCTCAATCCAAAGAACAGGTAACTCGAAGGGTCTCTAACTTTGACAGTTCAAAACTCAGATTTTCTTTAAAACATCCTAAAAGTCTCAAGATTTGGAGCGTCTCTAAGTCTAGTCTATTTTTGCTTATGTTCAGACAAATGATAAAGTTAATCACAAACTCATGGCAAAGGTTAGAGCACTCAAAGGGATTCTCTGGGCATGTTCATGGAACCCATTTGGCCATCAATTTGCAACTTCATCAAGGAACAATACTGTGAAGATCTGTACCATAAATGAAGTTCAAATCAAACAGATTATGGCTTTGCCTTCGTTTGGGTGAAGCGTCATCACAATGGCTTGGACTGTCAGATTTTTTTACTTCAAGTGTTGAGTGGGACGAACTCAAACACCTTGGTTGGTGTTGTAAGATCATGACCAAAAATCTCTTTCTCTATAGTATCAATGTTACTATATATGCAAATAGCTAAGTCGAAAACAGTTTAAAGTCTGATTAAAAACTATTAGTTAGAAGTCAAAACGGGCTCTGGTCAGGTCCAGTTTTGTCACTATATATGCCAAGAGTGAACAAATGCTTACGCAACAACATCAGATTTGAATGTGGGTTCATCTATAAAAAAAAGTTACCAAAATTTATCCCTTTTGAGAGACTACATCATTGTTCATTCTTGATGACAGTGGCCTCTTTCTCACTTGCTTCGTCATTATCTGTATTAGTTTTAAAAAGTAGATGATTTGGTTTTCACCTTTGTCTAAACAAACAGGAATTGTTTTAAATACAAACTTCTGGTTTTATATGTTATTTTTCGTACCTTCATCCATCTCCATCTTCTGCTTTCCCTTCTCTGAGTAGTTAGCTGTTCCTGCTGGAGAAAAAAAAAATACTTTCTCTATCAAAAGCCACAGTGGCGATATCGTTGAACAGTTAACTCATGAAAAATGCTGAACATTAATGAGCACAAGACTATTCTGAGAAAAGGTAACAACATTTTTAACCTTAACCAACACAAACTTTCAAGTCTTTTTAATCAACAGTTCTAAGAAAGAATTCGGATGCATATAAACACAAGTCGCAGGGATATTAAATAGAGATGGCCCCTTCAGAAACAAATGATATAACACTTTTCGTTTGCTTCGTCATTATCTATATAGTTACAGAAAATGAAATGATTTGATTTTCATCTTGGCTATGTAGCATGAACAGATTGAGTAAAAATTACTGTTTCTTTTTTCAATGTTACGTACCTTCGTCTATCTCTATTTTCTGCTTTCCCTTCTCTAGATCGTTAGCTGCTCCTACTGGATAAAATAGACGCACTTTAGTATATGCAAACAAAGATTGAATGTTAATGGGCACAAGAACCACAAACTTTCAAGAACTTTTTTTATCTACAGTACTAACAAGGAACTGGTATGCATAGTAACACTAGTCTCATTGGAACTAAGGAAAAATCGATAGAACATTTTTCAATCATCAAATATATACCTTCCTCCTCCTGTACTAGAGGCCATATGTGCTTGCTTAGAAGTTTACTCATTTGAAACATATTGATAGATTCGCAAGGGAACAGTGATCTCAACGACTCGTCGCATATTATTATGCGTTTATCTGATGGATCTTGCAAATTGTTCTCTTTAATGTATCTCCAAAGCATTTTGACAACCTGTCAGTTCAGCAGATAAAAAATATCACATCCAGGAGTTTTGTAAGTTTCACCCACCAAGAAAACTCGATGAATAAATCCACTCAGGTCACTTATGTTACCTCTGTTCTAGCTAACTGAGGCGTTCCAGTAAAAGCCTGAAGTTCTGGCGAGAGACTGCAAACTTTGGTAAAGCCACCTCCTTTCTTCTTGGGTTTCTCCTCGGACTTTGCTTGTCTACATTCCATAGAGCAGACTTAGTTTACTTCAAGGTGGCAAACTTTATTAACCACACAAAACTGAGAGAGAAAGAAACTAACTTACTTTCTTCTCTTGCGTTTTCGTCCTACACTTCGGTCTACCTCTTCGTCACTTTCTTCTTCGGTTTGCTCCTCTTTCTCATCTTCATTTTCCTCTTTCACGTTATTGTTAACACACCCTATGAAGATAAACCATTCACAAGAACTATAACAACCGTAGCCAAAGAATAGTTGGTGCAGTATATATAATATGTATAACAAAAGGAAAATACCATGTCCATTTAGAGGCCATATATGCTTGGACAAGGCCTTGCTCATTTGAAACATATTAATGGTCTTCACACGGAATAACGAATGGAGTGACTCATCACATATTATATTCTGTCTGTTCTTTGGATCTTGCAAATCATGCTTGTGGATGTATTCCCACATTTTCTTCACAACCTAATAGTACGCCAAAAAAACATGCATCTAAGCTTTACTCCTCAAAACACCTTCTGAGCCATCTTAAGGAAAACAAAATTTTAAGGAATGAAAAGAAAAATAAAATAAAAGATACCTCTGTTCGAGCCAATTGAGATGTGCCTAAAAACTTCTCTAGTTGTGGAGAGAGCTGACTTATTTTGTTAAACCCACCTCGACGTTTCTTAGCCTCTACCGGTCTATACATATAATACCAAACACAATCAGATTAAAAGTTTTGGCATCTTCCATCTAAAGTCTACACCAATCACAAGAAACATCAACACTTAAATCTTACAACTCTCTTCTAAACAACCATCAACTAGAAACTAATATTCACTAACTTTGATTGATTCCAATCACCATTAAAATATAAATGTTACAGACTTACACCAACGTTCATTTTCAAGTATCAAAACAACAAATCTAATTGGAAAATGCTAAACATTACACAATCCAATGTTTACAAGAAATAATTCAAATATATTTGAATTATCTCAAATTTTTTTTCTTTTACACAAAAAAAAGTCAGTATTATGAGAGAGAGAGAGAGAGAGTTATTACCGTTCTGTCCTGTCTGCATCGTTTTCACTTCCTACTTGGTCGTTGTCATCGCCATTACAGTCTTCTTCTTCATATTTTTCGTCTTCGGGTTTGCTTTCTACAACAGCAACGCTCTCAAGAAAAGCATCGATTTGTTCCCTCACGAAAGCCTTCTTTTCTGTTAACTCGACGCCGAAATACGCCTCAAGCTGACGACGAACGTTAGCCGGAGTCGTTGTTTCTAGGTCGGAGCTACGGAGAATCTCCTGGAGTCGAGTCACGAGGTCCGAGTCAGACACCATTCTTCTTGTTGTTTCGGACAAGAAGAAAACAAAAAAAAATGATCTCTTTTGCTTTTCTCTTATTACCAAACTGAAAAAAAAAAAGTACAAAAGTGAAGGAGAAAAGAAAACTAACGATGTTAAGGGTATTTAAGGTGTTTCCACAACCGCTTTATCTACCCAAACGCTGTCGTTTTGACCCCTTTGGTTTTCGTTTGTTTTCAGCTTTGACTCAGAAATGTGTAGAGAACTGGTAGTTGAGTTTTACGTTGGCGTTTTATTGCTGACTTATATAAGTTATAACTACTCATAGAATATTATTAAATAAATAAAATCGAATGATTATTAATTATATGATCTATTTTATTGTCGAGTTACGCATATATTCAGCATACGGACCTGCACTGTCGACTGGCGTGTACTTTATAGTACTTGCAAGTTGCGAAATAGTAGAAGAAGCATTTAAAGAGGGACCATAAAAGTTAGTACTCCCCTCTTCTGGAAGAAATTAGCTCACACTTCTACCGTACAAAGAGAAATCGATTTTGCTAAAATTTGTTTGAGAACCTTAAGATCTTATTCTATCCAGAAGTATAAACCACACGCATGACAATATGACCTCACATGACATGAGCATTCTACATAGTTTAGAATCAAAACTCGTTATTTTTTGCTTTTCATCTTCCAATGGTATCAAAGCTTGAAATCAATTCTTCCATTCGATAATTTTATACGTACTTTCTGCGTCTATATTAATACCTAAAAAATATCTTTTACAAACGACCACACGTAATCAGAGGATGGTACCTAAGAATCATGTATGCCCAAAAACAAATTTCGATTATTGCTCCGTGTTGTTCGAACTGAAGATACACATATATAACATTGGTTTCAAGAAAACTTTTAAGACATTTTCCACATTGAATTTTGTCAATAGAGAACTTGATACAGAACAAAACTATTCTATGGCCTAAAAGATGTTTTAACTCATTTACCTCAACTTGTCTGAGATGGAAGAGAGCATAAAGAAGAATAAGAAGAAGAAAGCTTCCCTATCTATGCTCAGAAACTAATCCGCGAGGTTCCAGATAATTCCCAGAACCAATCAAGTGACCACTTGCCAACCTAAGAAACACACACCAGCCTGCAAAAGAAACAAACTGGAGAGATGTATAATTTGACAAACCAAAGTCATATCTGAAGAACATGTTCATATGGTTATGTCTGTGAATGCGTGCTCATCATGAATTATGATAAACAGATCAATCAACCAAGTTAAGTAATATACCTTAGAATGAAGATGCTCATTTTGTTTCCAAACTGTGATTCTGCAGAGGAGTCCCTGATGTGTTTCTTGTCTTCTTATACCAAAAGAACATGGACCAGAGTGATCTAAACAATACTCCATTCGCAAAATGCGGAATGAACAAACGCCCCCAATACGGATAGTACGGTCCAGGAAGCTTGATCAGAGTGAAGAACATCATCATAGCTATCAAATGCCACGGTACTTCCGCTTCCTGCAACACAAACTCCTAGTTAAGAATGGCAAAAACAACTATAATGCACAGATGATTCAGGTTTTTCTTCTTTTCTACTACCTTGAGACGAGGAGAGAGGTTCAAAGCGATTCCCTGTAGAACGCCTCCAACAACAATACCAATGACTAACGGGAACGGTACTAAAGCAAGTTTCCTCTCATGTGCACAGTAAGACATCTCGCTGATGGAAGAAACCGCCAAAATGGGAACGAACAAGAACTTAACGACTGATATAGCGAGATCAAGAACCAGCTGTACGAAGTTATCAAACGCTCTGTTCCAAGGGAATTCCTTAACCGGCTGTGGAGAATTGTTCCAAACATCTTTTGCTTTCCTAAACAAGTTATCGAAAGTAAGCCTCTTTGATTCCCCTGAATGATCAGATTCCATATGAATCGAGCGGCAGAGGAATCTCTTTGATACTTTAGCTTCATTTGCTGCACCCTTACAATCTCTATTGTTCTTAGAGTAGAACTGCAAACAAAACAACATCTCATGAACAAAACTTGGGGAATATCTTGAAGGAGAATACCAGATAATGCATCACAACAAGCTCTATGTTACATGTTAAAGATGAGAGCTTTTGTTACATGATACGCATGTTCCATTTGTTGCACACGCACGTGTAATTCGTAATGTTCCAAAATCAAATTCCTCATACCTAACAAAAGATTCATGCTTTCACTTAAAAGCTCAAAGTGACTATCATCTATGATGTAAATTCATCTAATTTAACCTCAGCAAAGCTATAGGAGAGAAGCATATGCCTAAGTGCATATAACAAGTAGAAATAATGAAAAGTAACAATTTTTCTTTATGGGTTTAACTGTTTAAGGAGGAAGTGAAGATGGGTTCTTTTGTTTGTTACCTGGGTGGGTAGGAGAGGAGAGTGAAGTCGCGGAGACACTGAAGGTTGTGGGGAAGAAAGAAAGAGATGAGAGATTGCCATTTTTTAATCTAAATTTCTTAGCTTTGGTTTGATTTTGTGTCTTCTTCTTCTTTTTTCGTCAGAGAGAGTCCATTGAAGGAGAGGTTTTGTGAATAGAAGAGAGGATAAGAGAAGGAGAGAGTTCTTTCAACCCTAATGGGAGAGAAAGAGAGTCGCCGGATGAGTGGAGGACGGTGTGGGATCACCTGCGGCAATGACCAGCATAAGATCACGTGATATCCACATGCGAGTTATGATATTCGGTTATTTGGTTTGGTTTGTTTTGGTTTGGTTGGTTCGAGTTTTTTCTTGATTTTTCAGATTTTACGATTTTTAAAGAACGAAATTAAGTGGTTTGCACGTAACAAATATTAAGAATCTAGCCCAACAGAAATTGGTTATGATATTTCTTATATCTTCTATAGTATATACAATTACATATCTATTATCTCAGTCTGAGGTGCCTTTTTCATGTGTTTTTTTCTCTCCATCAACATATACATTTGTTTCGCATTCGTTTCTCTTTCCATTGAAATCTTTCAAACAACTAAAATCAATCTCTTAGCTCTAGAAAAAAAAATATATATATCTTAGCTCTATTTTCATCTAACATAATATCGGAACCAAATATTCAAATCGGAACCGATATGAAATAACCGGTTCGGTTCAGTTCCGGATCTTACTAAAATACCCATTGAATCCTGCATTTAGGATCCATAAATATTGATTCGGTTTTGGATCTACCCAAGAACCAAATATCCAAACCGAATATCTGATATATATATATAGATATATATCCATATGGTTCATAATTTATCTTTTATAATTCGGATATTTTCAAAAATATTGGGTAAAATATTATTATCAGGGCTATAAATTCCCAAATTTTTTTAAAAACCGCTAAAAAATTTCCGATATTTTTAAAAATTTCGAATAAAATATTGTTATTTTGAGTATAAGTATCCATTTTTTTAAAAAAAAAACAAAATATTTTCGGATTTTATTTAATATTTTGGGTACTAAATACCTGAAACCGTTTAAAAACCAAAAATTTCGGATATTTTACAGTTCCTTGTCTCTGTATCCGAACCGATCAGGAATCGACAACAACTAAACCGGAACCGAACCAAAATTTTTTAAATATCCATTGGATCTTAAATTCTATAACCAAAACACCCGGAACGGAATGGTTCTTGTCCGGAACCAACCGAATATCCGAATGTCCAGAACTTTTTTCATCGTGTTCCTTCCCTCCACCAGACAATTCAATTAATACTACAATAAGTCTTTGTTCCAGTAAATTAATAGATGATAATGTGACCATTTCTATTGCATCTAGTAATTTCACATATAATTTATAGAATGGTCATATTATTGATTCATGGTATATACTGCTGATACAATGTAAAAACTATAAATTTTGGAATTAGTATAAGTGTATAACGGTGTGGAAATAGAACTTTAGGTTTATAATTTGGAAACCAATCTTAATGTTATAATCAACCAGTGGCGGATTTACATGGTTTAAGAGGGGGTCAGTCGTCTCACATGATTTTTTTTTGTTAAATTCTATGTAAAGTTCTATAAAATATCGATAATAACTCTTGTTTTTATAATTTTTTACTTATAATATCTTTCATAAAATTTATCTCTACATCCGTCTCTGTAATCAACCATCATCTATTAATCATATTTGATTACTTCAGTACCGATTCTGTGATTACAACAACCATAAATTATTTATAAAAAAACTGACAAAAAGCAATTTATAAAAAAAAAAGTGATATATAATTGGTTTGAATCCATGATCCCAAGAAATTAAATAATATAATTTTATACACTAAAACAATTTTATAAAATGAATTATGTTGAATATATTTGGAGTTGGAAATCCATGCTTATCAAACTTCCTCCAAGACCGGTCTTAATTACCCTATACTAATAAAAATGCAGCAAATTATTCATGTGTCTACTTGACCTATAAAGAATTATATATTATAAAAGTTTCATATATATATAATATGATATCATGTTTATGTAATATTATTGTCCCAATTTATTATTTGTTTCTTTTATATTTCACTTTCATAAAAGTAAATTGAGATATGATTTTTGTACGATTTTTTATCTGATAATCTCAGTTTTAATTCGTGCGGATAAAAACTAGATTCACAGCTTACTCTATAGTAAGACACAGTCAGTCAGGTCCGAGAATAATTATCCATCTAAGAGCATCTCCAATCATGACACCAAATTTAGTGTTAAAATTACACCAAATTTAGTGTTTTGGTGTATTACTTTATTTTTCATTTCCAACCACAACACTAAATTTGACACCAAAAAAAATATTATTCATTATTATATTATTAAATTTACCTTTAAAAACATCTTAATAAATAGAGAATATTAATTATTCTATTGATTGATTATACAATATGTTATATTATTAAACTTACTTTTTAAAACATCCTAATAAATAGATAATATTATCATTATCTTAGTGAAAATAATTTTCCTGGATATTAGATTATTATTTAAATTTGTATTTTATTTT
>KE155958.1:282029-292337 GCA_000411075.1 Sisymbrium irio
TATTTTAAAATTTATTTTGTTGCATTTAGTTTTTTATTTTTTCTTGGTTTTAATTTGTAATTTTATGTTCTCAATGTTTTAGTTAAATTTTAATAATGTATTTTAAATTTGAATAATATGCATTATAATTTATACAAATTTATTAACTTAATTATAATTTTAAAATTAAAAGTATAAAATTATATTTTATAGATTAATTTTTAGTTATAAATTTTAACTAATTTATAATACTAATTTAGTTGTATTATTAAATAGAAAGTAGAAAAAACAATATTTTAATATTTGGTGCTGTGAGAAAATAATATTTTAATATTTAGTGGTGAAAAAAAAATATTGTTTTAATGTTTGATGTAATAAATAGTGTTACTAAATTTAGTGTAATACTATTTATACAACACCAAATAATAACATTTGGTGTAAATTATATTGTTCTATTTGAGTGACTTTTACAGCATTTATAATATTTTGTCATCTCATTGAAATTGCTCTAAACAAGCGAAATCGAACGTGATTAACGAAGGAGAAAATGTATACAACACTTATTTTCTGACCATTTAGATAATCGTAATTGGACTGTATTTTGCGTGTAAAGTTTGATTGTTATTTCACATTTTCATGTGATATAAAAATTCAGTTAATATATGTGTATTATTGTACATGTTGGTCTGTTATAACTCAAGTAGACGAGAAGGAAACTATAAATAAAGCGTTTGTGGTTAGTTCCTGGGGTTTTATAGAATATATAAGTGGATAAGATTCAAAATAATGTAGAAGAGGATATGCTGTCGAGTGTCGGCATACAATAATATGATATCGTTACGTAGTCATGTTTATTTTCGATAATTCTAGTATTGTTTTTTACTATACTTAACATCCGTCTAAGTGCGTTCTCAATAATGTAACCAAACCAATTAATAAAGCTAAATCACCATCAAATAAAATCTTCGACAAACATATAGTTCCCCGTTAGATTCTTTATAATCATATTAGTTATGGAATCTTCTGTTTGATTCGATCTACAGTACAGTGGCTATGTTATACTAATAGACTAGTATGGTACGCTAGTTTTGTTGCATCGTCCAAGATTTTAATCGTGTAACCAAATCAATTAATGTATATATTTAGTCACCATGACACAAGTCACACAACGAACTGACAAATCATATATATCCCCTTAAGTCGAATCATGTGCTGAAATCTTTTGATTTGATTCGATGATTCGATCTATAGTACAGTGACTTTCTTAATATTACTAGTAACTACTATGGACGTTAGTTTTGGAGAACAAAAGGAATAGTTACACTTAGAACAAACAAAAAAAAAAAAATAGTTACACACACTTTTATTAATTTTTTTATGTTGAGAAACGAGAATCAATCGATTGTTTGTTTGAAATGGATATGCATGTGTCAGCCTTCCACTGGGACAATAAACATAATCACATTTAATAACTAATGTCACACATTGAACATATCTGCAGAAATCAAAATGTTCTTTTAAAAATGGAAAATAATCAAAGATCAAATCTTTATAGCATTCTTCTCGTGACCCACCCACTTTGTGCTGATCCATCTAACCAAAGCCGTAGAATCACGGCAACCTCAATGCGTATCTTTTTCATTTGCATAGTATGATCAGTAACCTCAATATTCACGAGGGTCACACTTGAATAAGCTGTACAACAACAACACGCGTCTCATACTTGATATCTATATTTGAATAATCAACCGCCGATTTATGAAATCTTTATACAAAACATTTGATTACGACGTTCGGATCTTCCAATTAACTTAATACATTTTTTTCTATTCACCTAAATTTAGACACTTCCAATCTATCAGGACTATAATACACTTTTATTATATCACGGTCATTAACAAATTTTCGCTAGTTTCAACTTTAAAATGTATATAATATATTATTTTATTCAATGTCTTCCAAAAATTAATATGTGCCGTGGTTTAAAAAATTTCACAGTATTAAAAAAAATATAGCTCAATATATATATATATACATATATCGATTTGAATTGCATACATGTGATTTAAATGCTGAATTTTAAACCAATGGTTTTTATGTTCATAATAACATACTGTATTGATTAACAAAAACGAATTTAGTTGTTTAGTGGTTATTTAGTTATTTAAGAATCTTGCTTCTCTCAATCCACATATAGTATAGTAAAATCATACATACTTTGTTATACAGATATACCTATATGCGTAACCTGTAAGGCTATATATATGTGTGCACAATCTTGTATGTAAATAAACGCCCCCTCAGAAATAATTGTCTCTTCGTAGAAACCAAAGGCCAATGGAGCATATTCCAAAGAAATTAAAAGAAGAAAAAACTTGCGAATGCTTGCAAGTTTAATGCCACGTCGTATTTAGATCGACCAATTACGATAAGCCATTCAAATAAAATAATATTATGGACATTTGTATATATACTCTGGTTTTTGCATGTAAGACTTGGCAAAGACGAGCAAGATATCTGGATACGCGGAAAATAGAGAGAAGAAACATCAAAAAAGTATATTAAAAGAAAAAAAAAGTTCTTGTTCTTAGTCTACAATGGTGACTCTAAAACTTGAGATTTGCATCGAGTTGGTGAAACTAACCGTAGATTTCGTCGCCGCCGTGGCAGAATCAATCGAAGTAGCTTTCCGTCACCGTCCTCCTTCGCCTATTCAATATTCAACCGTGATGAACGGTCGTCGGAGTAATTATACCGCTGTTCCCATTCCTCTCGTAGGGTTTCTGTAATTAGTGTATTCTTTTATGGTTCAAATGTATTTTTTTGTTCCTCTTGTTCTATTACTATTTAACTGTCTTGCCTCGATCTCCCACGTGGCGTTTCGGACAAAAGTTTGTGATCCGTATGGAATATCAAGAACGAAAAGATCATGAAGAGTTTACATACTCCGTAAATAGATAAAAGCTTAGCTTAGACATTCCCGTTCGTGTAATATCATTATTTTGTTAATGTATATATTTCATCATTCGTAAGATCTTTAAAGAAAAATTGATGTTACATTATCCTTCTTTTTTTTTGCTGAAACTGTTATTATTATCCATTTTTACAGAACATGTGTTCACATGTTCACACTTTTAATGTAGATCTGATACTAGAGATGGCAGGCCCGCATATTAGGGTCATAGTCGGACAATGATCGTGGCGATATTGAATTATACAAAACAGTGTCTTATCCATGTTTTTTCATTTGGTTGTTTTATCTCCTAACTTATCCATGTCTGAAGATTAGTTCTGTTTGTGGACTCCACCAAGTAACGTGTCGGATATTTTTTTAAATGTATTTTTGGAATTATACTTTTTTGTTTGTTACTATTGACTAGTCCTGGTCCATCTCCATTTTTGATCAATCGTCGGTTAAAAAAAAAAAACCGCAACTGCTGATATGTTGATTTTACTGTGTTCAATAATAATGCTACTAATACACAACTTGAAATCATATGAATGAATTATTAAATGATAGCAATATATTGTTGAAGAATACCGAGCTTTCAAATACTAAACTTGGAAAAGAAATGTAGTTAACGATTTTACCCAAAAAAAACAAACAAATGTCGTTGAAGCTTAGTTATCCTCATCAAGCCACGTACTTGATGTCTAGCTTCCCAACCGAGATTGTGATAGTACTAAGACCACCTTCAATCAACGGGGGTCTTAAAAGGCAGATTCTGAGAAAAAAAAGTAAAAAAAATAAATCAAAATTATAAATAAACTTTACAATCTATTCTGAATAAGGAAGTTTTAGAATAGATTCATAAACTTTACGTGTCTCTATTCTATTGTTAACATTTTTTAATCAAAAGAAAACACGTCTCTCTCTAATCTCTATCTTTTTTTCCTCTTGTTTTTTTCTCTCCTCCTCCGACTCCTCTTTACAGCCATGGTGAATCTACCGTCGCGTCGCCATGGTGAATCTACCGTCGCATCCTCTTTACGACCTTCGGTTTCTTCTTCGTCCATCACTTCCTCTAATGTCTTCGGTAATTATCATTCTTTGATTCGATTTTTGTATTTGCATGTCTAGATATGGTTGTCTGGTTCTTTAATCGATTATAGGTGTTAGTAAGCTAGGATTGTCATGAAAATGAAGTTCCTAGCGAGGAGAGTGTTCTTGAAGAAGATGTTGTTGTTCAGGGTGATTGGAAAGTAGGGGACTTTGTTGTTCAGGGCGATCAAAATTTTTGTCCCTTTGTCTTTAAGCTTGGTCTGAATTTACATAGCTTTGTAGCATTTGTGTTGGTTTAAAGCCGAGTTTTAGTGTAATATTTATTTTATCTCTGTTTCTTCTGCGAATTATTGATGTATCGTTGATCATTTGAATCCGACCAAACTTTGTCAAAGTTAGTTCTTTTGCTCTTACATAACTGCAAAATTTTCTTCTGGATTTCAAGTTTTAGCTGAATTTAGATAGGTTTATATCATATATTTGGGTTTGCAGTTTATGAATAACTTTGTCTTTGTTCTTAAGTAACTCTAGACTCTGACCCTTTTGTCCTAATTAACTTCATTTTTAGTCTGAACTTAAATAGCTACATAGCATTGTGGAAGATGAAAGAGATGGATACCCTCAGTTTGATGTATCAGAATTCACACAAGGAGAATCAACCCGAACTTCACAAGTGAATTTCACGTATTCTACAGATATACCTTCAAATATCGGCAATATGATGAGCACCCAAAATCGAGTTCGAGATAAAACAATACAACAACAACTGAAAGCTGATTTAGTTGAGAATATTTGGAAAAAATTTGGCACAAATCAAGATTAAATTTAATCAGTTTTTTTTTCATTTTGTGATTTGTATTTTTATTTTTAATATGCTTTTATGTTGTATTTATTTATAATATTATGAAATTTAATAAATTGTAAGTTTTAAATTTTATAAAATGTAAGATATTTATAAATTTAAACTTAATAATTGTACTTCAAATATTAAAAAATTGAAGTTTTTTTTTCAGTGGTAGAACCTCTTTGAGATTCTACCATTGAACCCATAGAAATTTAATTATGTTTAGAAAGATTCTAAACTTTAACTACAAAATTTACAATAAATATATTCATCAGGACCTATAAAAAAATTATACTATTGGAAATGCTTTATGAACATTTTCATCAGTTCACAAACTCTTTAAAATTTCTGATACACTCTATATTAATATTTTAATATACATTTATTTTTAAAAATTAAACCACTAATAAAATGACAGTTATATAAAAATATTTTAAAAATTCTAACAATATTTCATTCGAGAATTTATTTCTTCAACTTATTTTTACTTTATTAATATATTTTAAGTAGATACTCTTCTTCATCTTTTGGATAGAACTGTTCTAATAAATGTAATTTAACAGTATCTATATATATAGACTGTAGAAATCAGTCATCGTCGCATCGACATTTTAGCTATGGTAACAAAAAAAGAAGAGGACGTTGTTATCTAGTTGACAACATCAACTACCTGAATTAGTTAAACGTTTAAAATCCAAATTAACAAGCACTATTTTGCTATTTTTATAATCTTGTAAACCATTAAAAAAAGAAAGAAACCCAAATTTACAACATCTAAATATAGGAAATTATGAAGTCAGTTTTTTCTCTGTTCTCTTATAATTATCTTTCTTTTGTTCTTGAACGTTTTTTCTTCTTTCAAGACTCTTTTATTAAGCAGCCTTGGGTCCTTCCCAAGGTTTTTCATTTATAAAAAATAAAAAGAATAAAAAAATAAAAAATGGAGAAGCCTTTAGGCTGCTTCTTCTTGTTCCTCTTTATTTCTGTTGTCGTTGCCACCATCCACGATGAAGCTTCTTTCCCAGAAAACGCAGTCCTCACGAATGACTTACAACAAAAGTGCATTGACATCAATAAAGTCGATCCAAACCTCAAATTTGAAAACGACCGTCTGAAAAATGCTTACATTGCTCTTCAAGCATGGAAAAAAGCAATGTACTCTGACCCGTTTAAAACCACAAAAAACTGGGTTGGATCCGATGTTTGTTCTTACAATGGAGTCTACTGTGCAGAAGCGTTAGATGATCCTAGCCTCAAGGTCGTTGCTGGTGTTGATCTTAACCATGCAGATATCGCAGGACATTTACCAGCAGAGTTAGGTCTTATTACCGACCTAGCCATGTTCCACGTCAACTCGAACCGGTTTTGTGGGATCATTCCCAAAAGTTTATCCAAACTCTCGTTGATGTATGAGTTCGATGTTAGCAACAACCGTTTTGTCGGACCATTTCCAGATGTTTCACTCTCGTGGCCATCTTTGAAGTTTCTTGACCTAAGGTACAACGAGTTCGAAGGAAGTTTGCCATCCGAGATATTTGATAGAGATCTTGATGCAATCTTTTTGAACAATAACCGGTTTGAATCGGTTATTCCTAATACGATTGGGAAATCGACTGCTTCGGTTGTGACATTCGCCAACAATAAATTCAGTGGTTGTATACCGAAGACGATTGGTCAGATGAAGAATCTCAATGAGGTTGTTTTCACTGGAAACAACTTAACCGGTTGTTTCCCCAACGAGATCGGTTCGCTTAACAATGTGACAGTTTTTGATGCAAGTAATAATGGATTTGTCGGTAGTTTACCATCGACCTTGTCCAGTTTATCTAGCGTTGAACAGTTGGATTTGTCGAATAATAAGTTAACGGGATTTGTTGTCGACACGTTTTGCAAGTTGCCTAATTTGGAAAACTTTAAGTTTTCTTTCAACTTTTTCAATGGAGAAGGTGAGAGTTGTGTTCCTGGGAAAAACAATGGAAAACAGTTTGATGATACAAGCAATTGTTTGAAGAATAGACCCAATCAGAAATCAGTTAAGCAATGCTTACCTGTGGTTAGTCGTCCTGTGGATTGTAGCAAGGACCAATGTTCCGGTGGTAGCGACGGTGGATCTCAACCATCACCAAAGACGCCAGAAACTAATCCACCAAAGCCGAAAGAACCGGTTATGCCAAAGCCTGATGAATCACCTAAACCGGAACCACAAAAACCAATAAAACCTGAAACACCAAAAACTCCTGTACAACCCACACCTGAGCCTGAGGCGCCAAAACATGAATCTCCTAAACCGGAAAAACCTATAACCAAACCTGAGCAACCAAAACCTGAGGAGTCTCCAAAACCACAACTTCCTAAACCAGAAGAATCTCCTAAACCGGAACAACCGAAACCAAATCCACCAAAACAAGAAGAATCACCTAAACCTGAGCCACCACAAAAATCAGAGACTCCTGAACCGGTTTCACCACCAAAAGAAGATCCATACGATGCATCTCCGATTAAAAAACGTCGTCCCCCACCGCCACCCAAAGTAGAGGAAACACGTGTACCACCACCTCAACCACCAATGCCGTCCCCGACACCATCACCACCTGTATATTCTCCACCACCACCAGTATATTCTCCTCCACCACCTCCAGTACACTCGCCACCACCTCCAGTTTATTCACCACCGCCACCTCCAGTACATTCACCTCCACCACCAACACCTGTTCACTCTCCACCTCCCCCAGTTGCCTCTCCTCCACCCCCATCACCACCTCCACCAGTTCACTCTCCTCCACCTCCACCAAATCACTCTCCTCCACCACCACCAGCTCACTCTCCTCCACCACCACCACCAGTTTTCTCGCCACCACCACCATCACCGGTATACTCACCTCCCCCTCCAGTCCATTCCCCACCACCACCACCAGTTTATTCCCCGCCTCCACCAATCTTTTCACCACCACCAACACACAGAACAACTCAACCACCAATCCAAGCTCCAACACCGATTCAAGCCCCAAGTCCATCATCAGAATCAGAGGAACCACCAGTTGAAGCTCCAACACCAGTTCAGGCCCCAACCCCAGTACCAAGTCCATCATCAGAATCATACCAATCACCAGTTCAAGCTCCAACACCAATTCTTGAACCAGTTCATGTCCCAACACCATCAAGTGAACCTGTCTCATCACCAAAACAATCAGAAGAAACTGATGCACCAGAACCATCACTCGACACTCCATCAAAATCACCGCCTTCTTCGTCCTCCGAAAAAGTTGCACCACCGCCAGAAGACAATGATGATGATTTTGTTCTTCCACCACATATTGGATTCCAATATGCATCGCCTCCCCCACCGATGTTCCCTGGCTACTAAAATCTAATATTGTAGTAGTGACAGTGTTACACATTTTTTTAACAGTTCTATCTATTTTCTTTTCATGTTAGTTTAACTATAATAAAAAACAAAAAAAAACCCATGAAATTGAAGAAAATTTTAAATGCCAATAATAATTGAGCATTGCATATTTGTTTATTAGATTATTTTGTAAATGAAAAGAATTTTCGAAATATAACATAACATCATCTGATTTTTCTTGTAAAATTTCCATCCTTTTTTCTTTAGCATTTCATACGTATATTATAAGATCATTTATCTTACAACTTACAAAAAAACTTATATATCTTGAATTTTCTCTAAAAAAAAACCAAGAAAATAATAATAAAAAAATCATTTACGTTTGAACAAAAGGCAAACATCAACAAAGTCATCACATTGTAGCTTACGATTCTTGAAAGTAAACTAAAATAACTCTAAAATAGAGTTGAGTTTATCTCCAAACGTATCTATTATTTTATTTTATTTTTGTTTTTATTTTCTTATTATTATTTATAGTTATAAAATTTAAAAATTATTAAAGATTTTATTTTATTATTATCACTTCGTAGTTATAAAATTTACAAGTTATTCCTCTTTTTAAAAAAGAAAAAATGTTCAAATCTAGAAAATTATTTAATTAAACATTTATTAAATAAAAAGTTACACTATATTGCACATAAATTTTTATTAAGATTAATCACCATTTCGATATTCTTCGACTAATAAGATGTTACAATTAATATAATAGTTATTCTGAAAATTAATATTGATATATTGAAGATGTAACTTGAAATTTTTTAGTATATTAGAGACATTTCTATAAATAAAAAGTTCAACTCTAAAATAGAGTTAGTAATCTCACACGTTATATAACTTTGGAGTGAAAATTGAGTGAAATTGGGGAAAAATTTATTCTAGTTATTCTATATATGGAATTTCATCTATTACACCATTTTGGCGTGAAAATAGAATGTGTCGTTAGAGAGAAATTTACTGTAAAACGAAGTTTGAAATGGAAAATATAATAGATTTGGAGATACCTTAATACAACATAAAACTAAAAAAATACATTACAAATTCTATTTTATATAATTTTCCAGAGCGGTTTTGTGTCTAACAATTCCTACAAAAGCAAAGTAGTTATGTTGATGAGATCATCTAGTTCAGCTCTTCATATGGCATCCGTGTACATTTACTAATAACAGCAGAAGTGACAAGGACAGGAAAATGAAGATAGAAGGAGGAGAAAAAGGTAAAAAAAAAAGAGGGAATCGGTTCCACGGAAAGGGTATCCCTTCCCACTCTTTTTGGCCTTTAGGAGAATGGGATTTCGATCTTCGGATGTCATCTCCAAAAGTAGCCCCCACTCCACTCTCCAAGCCTATCATTCTCAATAGATCGAGATATTTATTTAGGTATTGGAAAACCTTCAGGGAAACAGTTAACATTCCTTCGGAGGACCGACTATGTTGATACCTTGTACAATATAATGAACATCCGGAGAGACCATAATCGAGAAGAAAGCGCCTTACGCCCATTCCCACCGACATAAGTTTCTTACTCCCCCGCAAGGCTTATTTAAAGCATCACGACTCAAAAATCTTTTGAAAAAAAAACCATTAAATCAACACAAACATAAAAATATCAAGCCATTGTTGAATAAATCCAGGACCAAATACTTTAAAGTCCGTAGAAAACAACAAAAATATTTTAAGAAAACTCGTATAAAAATATTCTTAAAGTTCAAAACACTTAATCTATGATGGTCTTTATAGCCTTGCGCTCCGGTCTATATACTAATCAACACCTAATCACAAAAGCACAGGTATGTACGCATCCATTCATCATCATATTCTCTGATTGCTTGTTACATTCCTTCTTCGGTCGTATTCACTATTTGTTTGTTGAATCTGCTTCAGGTCCTTGTTAGTTTCTTCGATTATTTGGTTGCTTTTGCATTCTCTCTAAAGTCATATTCTCAGATTGCTTATTTTATCTCTTTGGGGTTGTTGGTGGTGTTATCTGCGATGGGGATGATCGGGTCGCTGATGAGACGATGATTTAAACTCTCGTGAAAGAAGGAAGACTATGAATGCGAACGGACAGATGACGACC
>KE155958.1:303940-320217 GCA_000411075.1 Sisymbrium irio
AACACACAGATTGACTCGCTCGAGCTTTTATTAACTTCCAAGTTGCGTTTTTTTTATTTGGTTTTGGTTAGGTCACTCTTTTTAGAGTGAGAGAGAGAGAGATTCAAAGGCCCTTTGACCCAAAAAGCCAAACTTAAAAATTGGTTTCAGATCTGAAAAAAGGATTCTCCGGCGTCGTTTCATGATCTGATCCCTTGTTCGTTAATTCTGTCCATTTCTTTCTTTCTTCGTTATCTCTTTGTTTACTTCGTCACTGTTTTTGTTTGATTGTCTGAAACATGTCACTCCTCCTTTTCTTACACAACCTAATTCTCTCATCCACTTCTCAACTTAACCGTCAGGTAAAAGCTCTACATTCGATTTTCTTTGTGTCTGTGGGCAATTCTTGTAGCAGAAAAAATGTGTTCTTTTTTGGTGATTTGGGTATTGAAAATTGAGTGAGAAGTTTCGTCCTTTTTGGTTGATGTTCGAATGACTTTGTGTTCTTAAGGTTTGGTAGGAAATTGGGTTTGGAGAAAGTCTTGGTTTTTGTGATCTATGTTTCTCTGACAGCAGGTGAAATTCAGACATGTGTTTTCTAGCTAGTAGATACTGCTCAGGTTTGTGTTATGTGTCAGATTTGTTGAGAATAAGTAAGGAGAATAAAAGTTGGACTTTTTAAGTATGTAACGCAGAACTGAGAGACTCTAACAAGACATGTATAGTGTATCTGTCGGCTTAATGGATGAGAGAGAGAGAAAGACAATTAAGTAGACTTCATAGATCTGGAATCATTCGTCCTTTCTTTTGACTATACCAACAGATTCTTTAGCTTTGAGACTCACTGCTCTGACTAATATAACTTGACTCACCAGGCAAAACCTCTATTGTCTCCATTCATTGTGTTTTATACATGTTTGTTGATTCTAAAAACTACAGTATGTTTGATATGTTATGAGGCTTTGGTTTGCTGTTGCACTCACTGTATCTGATGGTCATGTATGGTGGCATGTAGGACTAAGGAAGCTGGCAACAAAAACTGGTGTCAAGACATTACTCTAGTTAGATCTCTTTCCTTTTCGTTTTCAGACGCAAAGGCAAGTTTTCGTCTTCATTTTCAAGTTTCAAGTGCTCTTATGAACATGGATTCCGTGCAAAATGAGTTCAACAAACGCGCTCGATTGTTTGAAGACTGTGAAAACAAAGACGCCACGGCTATTCATTCATTGATCCCTGAGTCTACTACACCTCTGAATAAAGGGTATGACGATTCTACGACCACCCAAAGCTTGTTTGCTGAATCTAAAGCTGAAGAGACGCCCAAAGTACTTAAGAAGAGAGGAAGGAAGAAGAAGAATCCTAATCCTGGTAAGTATCCAGAGACTAGACTCTTAACTCTTGACTATTTGTTAAGAGGAGAGTCAAAAGATTCATATCTTTTTTTGGTATGTGTAGATGAAGTAAACTCGTCGACTCCGCGTGGAGATGACTCAGAGAACCGCTCAAAATTCTACGAGAGTGCTTCTGCTAGAAAGAGAACTGTAACTGCAGAAGAAAGAGAGAGAGCCATCTGTGCAGCCAAAACGTTCGAGCCAACCAATCCTTTCTTTAGAGTTGTTCTGCGACCATCATATCTGTACAGAGGTTGCATCATGGTAAACAAAAACTTTTTAAAAACTATGACTCAAGTTGAAATATTTGGATGAAAAGGCCTGGTCTTTAACGACTTTTCTTGGGGTTTCTTGACAGTACTTGCCGTCTGGGTTTGCTGAAAAGTACCTAAGTGGGATATCAGGTTTCATCAAGCTCCAGCTTGGGGAGAGACAATGGCCAGTGAGGTGCCTTTACAAAGCAGGGAGAGCTAAGTTTAGCCAAGGATGGTATGAGTTCACGCTCGAGAACAACATAGGCGAAGGAGATGTTTGTGTGTTTGAGCTACTCAGAACTCGGGATTTCGTCCTGAAAGTCACAGCCTTCCGCGTCAATCAGTACGTGTGACCCCAAACTATATCGCTTTCATGAGCGTTCTTGTTTCCAAAGTGGAAAATTTCGTGTAGGGTCTTTTAACTATTTTATCTCTCTTGCATTTCTTGGAGAATCACTCTGATTCTCTGGGTTGTAGTCGTGTTATGAGTGAAATTTCAGGTTCCTATGTTTCTGTGTGATTAAGTATTTGTCGATTCAGTGAAAGAAAAAACTCTTTGTTTGAGTGGTAGTTAGGGTCAAAAGTAGAGTTGTAATTACATTTATCTTCATCAATTTGGTATCGAACTGGTGAGTAAATCAGGAGAATGCTGTTTATGTGAATGTTTATTATAATGTGTTTTAAGGTTTTGGATCCGAACAGCTGTTTCACCGTTGATTTAGTTGGTGAAGCTACAGAGAATATTGGTCAACTTATGGAACTTAGGATGATGTAATCACAAAATGTGAAGAACACAATACTACAAACTCAATATCATCATTAGACATCACATTACACAAGTCAAGTTCTTACTACGATTAAGCTTAAGTTCTTGCCAGATTCAGATTTGACAAGCATACATTACATCATGTTACACAAAGAGTGGTCTTAAGTTCTTACTACAATTTAACTTGCATGCCTGTTTAGCGAGCTAGAAACCGATAGCTAAATAACCCATAACAAAAAAGCCGTCTCGTACATTTCCTCAACAAGACTCTCTTCTCTTCTTCAGTCTCATCCATTGAATCAACCTCTTCAACATAAATCTACAACAACAAAAAAAACAAACCAAATGACACAATATAAAAATACACAAAACAAACATGTCAAAGTCTTAAAGTTGTTCTTACCAATTGTAATCTTCTCAGACTTAACATTGACTCTTTGTTTCTTCTTCAACAATTCTTCCAAATCAGTCACTCCTTCACTCGAATCATCATCATCACTACTTTCTTCACTCCAGTCATCATCACCACTTTCAACTCTAGTAACCCCTTCTTCTTCCTCATCATCATCCATAATCTCAATCACCTCGTCCTCATCATCATCACTAATTACATGAACTTTGTCCAGTGGATATTCAATCTCAGAAGCAGTGACATCAAATATCATAACACGAAAACTTGAGTTCCCTTCGTAATGAAAATACAAAAAATGACCTTCACTTAAAAGATGAGCCTCTGCAAACTCACTCCAACCATTTTCTAACCAAACCTCATCACCTATTCGTTTAACACGAACTGAACGCTTGAGACCCGCAGGATTCTTGATAGTCACGGTGTCAGAGAGTTTAGGACCTAATCTCACAAATCTCGCTGGAATCTTCTGCAAAATCCACACATGCAAACAACTTTTCATTTTTCTTATACATTCCAAAGAAAAATATTTAAGTAGAAAAATATAATTAGGCTCTTAGGTAAAATAGTAATAATCTGCTTACTGTTGTTTTTTATAAATTTTTACCATCATTTTTTCCTTGATTGTTGAGAGTTGAATTATCTTGATGAATTTCTTCACCTCTGGTTTTTGCTGGCGTTGAGATGCTCCCGACGTGCTTCGAACCGCTGATCTCCCTCTAGTGTTCATATTATTACTCTTACTTTTTATTTTCTTGTACTTACCCGAGAAGAAGAGCTTTTAGGTTAGGACAGAAAAATGGAAGATGGAAATTGAAGAAGAAAGAGTCTTTGTTTCTTTGTCGGGTTATTACAATGATTTTACATTGATTTAGACAAGTCACAGTGAATAATACAAGCAGGACTCTTGAAAATTTAACTTTTTCCAACTCTTTCAGATTCCCAAGGTTTTCTTTATATCTCATTAAATTTTCTCCAAGTATTATTAAAGTTGAGAAAAAAGGATAAAAAGGGGTTTCTCTGAAAAAGTAAGGCCAGGACCGAGAAACGGCACTAACGAAGTAAAGTATAGTAGTTAAATTATACTTTGACCCCAATTTTTCACTATATTAGGTTTTTTGCACCCTACAAATTACAAAATTTGGTTATCATAATCTAATCAACACCCTAAGTAGATAATTGACATGTCTATACTTGATAAATAGTTTCTAGCAGATATATCATTTTACATGAGGATAAGTTTATGACATAAAGCATGTAAAATTTGTTTCACCTATTGTCCAACTTTTTGCTATGTTTGCAACCAAGTTTGTTTATGGTGAAATTGTTTTCTCTGTTTGCTTAAAATCAGTGGTTGATCAGTCAGATATTCAGAGTTTAATATTCAAATCCGTTACTAAATTATTGCTATATGCAGACGTTTATAGTTCACAAAGCAGGCGAAAAGATTCTTTATTTTAATCTTAACACTCTCCCCCTTCTTGCAAAATATGTAAATTATTTAATTTTTAGGGATGCTTAATTATTATCTACATGCTAAAAATACATCTTATTCTTATATCAAGATAACAAAGTAAAGGAAAATCTATTGTTGATCGGAACTAGCCATTACTTCCACCGTCACGGCTGACGACCGATCACTTCCTTGCCGGCAAAGTCGCTCGTACTCAGAGGAAGACCTATTCTTAGGCAACACAACTTTGCCGGAAAACTTGAAGCACAAGGCACATGTAATTATCAATATAGCAGATAAAATCCAACTGAACTGAAGATTCGCCAATGCTTTTGCCCTAACCTCAGCACCAGGAGACTCACAAGCCACTGCACTACTATGAACGACACTCCTTCTATTATCAGATGTTGTCGTGTTGCTAACGCAGCCTTTAGGAACATACCCTGGGACCCAAAGCATAAAACCCATGTTCAAGAACCAGCATCCTTGAAACATAACCGAAACCGAGAGGACTAGAGCTGAAGAAAATGATTTTGGAAAAGAAGCAGAAGCTAAAGCTGAAGAGAAGGAGACAAAAGCGATGAGCTGGAGAAGGAAATGGTAGTGACCTTCAAGACCTAAGTGATCAGTGGAGTGAAAATGAAGGAGGAAGAGTTCTTGTGCAAAGACAGAAGCTGAGAGGATGCCAATTATGCCGGAGAAGAGATCTGAGCAAAGGGTCAGCTCGCATAAGAGAGCGAAACATGCAAAAATAATGAGGTGGAGGAACATGGAAGCGTGTTCTAGGTTGTCTGGCTTGAATGAGGAGAAGTTGAAATTAGGGAAATCTATAGTTAGGAGGATGATGGCGAAAAAAGAGAAGAAAAGGATCAAGACTAGCTCGAGATGTTTGAGTTTAGGGAAAGGGAACCAGAATTTAGCAGAGAAAGTTTCAGGGCCTTTAAGACAGTAAGATCTTATGGTGTTGAAGAGATGCCAAAGACCAAGAAGTGCAAGTGAGAGACCAGGGACAAAGTGTCCTAAAAACGTTCCCATTATAATGTTTTTAAGTTTATCTTGTTATTATTAATCTTCCCTGGTAATTTTGGTGTTGAATGATGTTTCTGTGAAGAAGTCTTTATATACAGATGATAAATCTTATGTGGTTGCGTGACGGAATATACCACTAAAATAAAAGCTGAGTAAAAAGAAGAAAAAGTGGCTTGACCAGTACGTAATACTTTAAAATTGTGAGAGAAAGTAACGTACCCTGATACCTATATATGTATCGAGAATCTTAATTTTTTTGTGAACTTGAGATATTTTACGAAGTAAAAACGTAATTATCCACTGATAAACATTCAACTCCGTTGTTTTCCTTCTTCAAATACGACTTTTTTTAATGTGAGTTGTGTTTGGCTTGCAACTATATATATATTGGCAAAACTTCATCAACACACACCACCCTATAATTAAACCTATTGTTTCCGTTAACTGAAATCTTGTTTCTACAGTTAGAAACCAGTGCTTTTGTATCTATATAAGTCTATCTAGCAGGAATATATTCCAATAAACTTCGTTATCAAAAACTTGGTTGAAGACACATAGCAAAGCATTTGAAAACAAAATCGAACAACGTATTCTATTTTTATTCATTTAAAGATTCACGACCTTTTTCTTGTTAAACTTTTATTTTTCAAAAGATATAAACTTTAATATTTATAGGATAGTGATGGAAAAGGTTCGTGCATGCATTTAATTATTAGGACGAAGGTTATATATGCAAAGTCGAGCGTGACTTCTTATATATACATACACAATATAGATTTTTATATATGCTTAATTATGTCTAGTTCAATTGGTTGGAAGGATTGTTTCAACTTTCAACCTTGTATATTTTGAAACATTTTTGTTGCAAAAGAAAAAGGAAAAAACTATATATGTCTTATATAAGTATGGCATTACGTTTAAAAATGTAACATTCTTCTATAAATACTCTAAAAACCTCAATTAGAATGTTATATACAAAATAAATTAGTGCATAAAACAGGATTGAATAACTTTTTTTTTAGAGATGTGCCTAAGATTTTATATGATAATCTGTCTCTGGAATTCGAATATTCCTCTTTAAATATAATACAAAAAAATGATAAATTGACCTAACATTTGATTAGCACCCGAAAAAGTAAGAGTCGATAAACTATTGAGGATAGATTTGGGTCACACTCCATCCACTTAAAGTGGAAACTAAAGAGTGTTTCCACTTAGTTAGAAAATGGAAATTACGATGAATCCATTCAGACATATACTACCCAATTTCTATATATAACCAAATGTGCTTTTCTTTGCGAGAAATTTCTACCGAATTGAAAACAAACAATGGCGAAATCAAACGATAGATTGTATTTTAGGATAAAATAAAAACACAAACAAATTGTAGAGCAACAAAGATAGTATTAGTAAATAGCACAAAAGATTAGGTTGTTGTGTAAACGTATGGGCCTATTGTTTTTGTTTATGAGCTTTCCAAGGAAAAATATTTTAGAAAGGGAGATCTTGGGCTTCCTTATTCCCGGGCCCAAAACACGTTAAGAATAATTTAAAAACAAAAGAATCCGACCTGCCGGAATCGAACCAGCGACCTAAAGATTATCTGCAAACACTACAGTCTTCCGCTCTACCAACTGAGCTAAGGTCGGTTGTGTTAACTTTCTTGGTTAAATATATATATATATATATCTATTATGTCTTGATATCAAAGTTCGCCTACGTTAAACAACACACAGGTTGTTTTTTTCAGTAAGTTGCCTAATGCCTATTATCAAGACTTATAATAGACAGATATATTTATCTGCAAACACTACAGTTATATATTTATCTAAGGTCGGAAAAAGAGACTCGAGGAAGCAACACAGGACCGTTGATAAATATATTTGCCTAAAGTTTTAATTTGATTAAATAAGAATTTAAAATCATTATCTATTACTTTTCATATATGCAAGTCTTTATTAGCGAAGAAACATTATGAATTCAGTGGAAGAACTATTTTTATGCATCTCTAAAATTAATACTATCCAAATTTTAAAAGGTTGATGAAACATGAATATATCAACTAACCATACTCCTTAAAAACGGATTTTTTAATCGAGTGAAAACCCAAATACATATACAAATTAGAAACATAAATTGATAAACTAAAGAAGTAAAAATTCATGCTGAACACACTATTGTAATTACAAAAAAAAAGCTAACAACAAAAATTATATGAATTAGAAATCAGAATGCTTTTACTTATTAGAATCTGATAAGTTAATCTTACAACGATTACATTTTTTTGGTATTCCATGACTAAAAACTTCAATTGTGCCCAAACAATTCCTAATATATGTAACGAAAATTGGACCTTATAATTATTATGCAATGACATAAAAGTTTGCCATATAACAAATAAGAACCAAGAGAGATGGTTTACTCTTCATAGCAATCTCGATCAAAAATTTAGTAGAGCTTTTAAGCGCATTAAGAAGCACATCATTAAATTTATGACAGTGTTTGTTTAAGAGTTATGTGACCAAGCCGTAGAATAAGTATCATTTTTATGAGATTATTCCATTTAATTAAGCGTTGTACTATCTATTTTTAACAAAGAAAATGCTGAAGAACTAGTCCAAATTTTCATAGTGAAAATTGAATTGATAATATCGGAGACAGTGTTATCAATAAGCAAAAGTGAAATAGTTTTGGATAAATGTCATACTACAGTACAAAATTTATCTAATTCTAAAACTTAGAACCAATAAATAAATTAATATGATTGCACACCATCCATATTAAATAGGTTGTTAACTTCTTGCGTGTTGTCTATGTTATGCTCATCAACAATAAAATATCACATTTTAATCCAAAAGGCTCATCTCATTTTCAATAATCTGAACTAACAAATCCACCTTACGCATTACAAAATCTGAAGTGGCAGTGTTATATTCCGATTTCCAAAATTAATATTAGAAAACAACCCCCAGCATAATTAAAGAAAAAAGAGTCGATATTCATTCAACAATGACAACCAAACTATATAAAAAACATAGAACCCAATATATACAAACAAGTTACATTTAATACATTTAACAGACTTTTATAATCTATTGTCTACTTGTAGCAGAATCTTTCCTTTCCTTTCTTTCTCCACCTTCTTTCTTCTTCTGGTAACACATGATTTAAATATGTGCAAATTACAGAGAAAGAATCTAAACCACAAAAGTGGACACGACACGACTTTCTTGAACTTAACATAGGAAGACAAATTCACATGACGTGGCAATTCATTATTGGCTTTCAGTTGTACCAAAATCTACCTAGCTGCCTCCCAATCAATACATGGGCCAGGGCCGCGTAACATTACGCCACGCGCTCAATCCGCCACGCGCCTTTGACTTAAAACGGTCAATAATTTAAGACGCGTAATCCGTCACGCGCCACACTTTGACCGATTTGTCCAAACTCCCACTGTACACTATCCACCGTCGATCCCCTTCCTCTCCTCCGTCTCCGTCACCGTTTACATCGTCCTCCGCTTCTTCCACCGCCGTTAAACACTTAACAGGTCCTTCATGATCCATCAAAACGGAAAGACACGTGTGCGATCCGTCGTCGTTCCTCTTCCAAACGCAGATATTCTTATCAGCTCCACCGCTCAACAACAAACTCCCGGCGGAGGTGAGACACAACACCGCCATTCGATGGCCGTGAATAGTCCCGCCATGAGTTAAATATTTTTTACGTTCCCAAAAGTTAACGGAACCGTCAGACGATCCACAGTAAACAACAGCGTCGGTTAAATTAACAGCTAACGCCGTTACAGCGTTCTCTTGTTTCATCAACACCTGTACCAAAACATGCTTTGTCTCTCTACCTTGTAGCTCACGTTTCCATACTTTCAACGTTCCGTCGGCTGATCCGGTGAATAACAAGTCGTCGAATCCTGAGACCACCGTGTTGACAGCGTCGTCGTGAGCCTCGATCGACTCTAGACATTTCGAGTCAGACAGTCTCCAGACTTTAAGAGTCTTGTCCCAAGAACCTGAGTATAGCAAACCTAGATCTTCGTTTACGCTCAGACAAGACACGGCGTCGAAATGTCGAATCTTCAGTTTGTTTTTACGACGACGAGTTTCGACGTAGTTTCTAGGGTTTACTGATTTGGTCAGAAACTCTTTCAGAGTCGGTAAGCTTCCGACTCTTGAGTATCTCTCAGGGTTTCTCTTTGACCCTCTCCAAACCCGTATTTTACCATCTTGATGACCGGTGAAAACCCGGTTATCTCCGGTTATCACAATCGCTTTAACAAACCCGCTTGTGGATTTAAACCCGGAGAAATCTTTAAGACCTTTCCAGACTCGAATGTTCTTGGAGTCGGATCCTGTGAAGAGAAGATCACCTGAAGCAGCAAGCGAGTACACGTGTCCTTCTTGCCTCACGATCGTACCGACCAAACCGTTATCCGGATCATCTTCGAAGTCGCTGTTTCTTGTTTGGTAAATCCACGGTGACTTGTGGTAAGGAGAGCAAGATTGGTTCCAGGGAGATTGAGAAGTTGAAGAAAACGACGTCCTGTTGTCGTTGTGCGGATAGTAAGTTTGGTTCCACGGAGATAGTGGGTAGATGGGAGATGATGAATCGCTACTAGCGGTCGAGGCGTTGCTTGGACGCTGAGAGTCGCTGTTGGTGCTCATCGCATCTTTGTTATCATTGCTGTATATAAGATCGCCATCTGTGTGGTAAGCTTCGTTGCCGGCGGTGAGGGAATCTGATTTCAAATAAGCGGCGAAAGTAAGCCTCCGGTAATGATCGGTGTGATTTCGATTACCTTCATTAATGGCCATAACTTTTTTTTTTCAAGATTGCAAAAAGAAAACTGATTGATTATTTGTGTTAAACAGAAAAAAAGAAAGTACGATCGTTTTGTTTTTTGTTTTTACGTGGGATTGTAGTGATATTGTGGAATATGAGCATGTGGAAGAAGATGGGTGAGTCGTTTGGGTATATATAGAGAGAATCGTACGTAGAAAGGTGGGAAAACTTAAGACGTGTAAGAGTGACACGTGTCGAAGAAGACGTGAGTGCCTAATTTCGGGACACCGGTTGTACCAGTATCCTTGGAGAGTAAGGAGACAAAAACATTGATATTGAAATCTTGAGACTAAAAATCTCAAATCATCGAATTGAGTATTTTTTGTATAAAGTATTTTTCTGATATTTTTCTCCTTTTTGTTGATTGAATACAGCTATATAAAGTGATGTATATGTTTCGTCACATGGTATCTTCTTCACGAAAGACAAAGTCGGAAGTAGTAAAAATATTTACCAAGTACATTTGGTTGATCAAATGTTAATCTATTTTTCAGATGTGTGGAATGACCTTTTAAAATCTACGTTTAGATCTGCTTGTGTTTTTGAACGGTCACAACGTATATAAACAAACGTAGAGTGGAAATATTTGTATTTGCATGTATTTATGTTTAATTGGTAGACACTACGTACATTTTTGGTATAGACTGATTTGTATTCGCTCGGTTTAATTTTAAATGATTAGTGAGACCTTGTACTATTATTTAACCATGTAAACAGTTGACAATAAAATCTTTGTTTTATTTTGGGTTGGTTGACCAATAAAATAAGATAAGGTATGTGCAGGTATGTGTGTGTGGCTGTGTTGTCGCCGCTTCATCTTCACACGTTGCAGCATCATATAACATTGCGTAATAAAAAACAAGAACCTAAAAGGTATTTCTCGAAGCCATGGGCAGAATTTATTTCGAATATTTTATGTTAAAAATGTGAGAGTTTTCTTCTAGATGTTTGACTTTTATGACTCCAAGCCTTGTAAAACAATTTGAATTTTTACGACTGAACTACGAATAACTTTTCCGTTTTCGATCGCTTCTTTTATTTTTGTTTTTGACTTTCATCCTACAGAAGAATGAAAGGTTTTTGAAAAAAAAAACTAAATTGTGTTCATTTGGTTTTATCTTGGTCAATTTTAAAGTAGGGTGTAATATATATACATCGATGTTGCATTTTATGATTTTCCCAAATATTAATTTCCTTGAACAATTTAAAGTAAGTACATGTTAAAAGTTTTCATGGTCAAAAAGAGATGAATATTCACTAGTAAGTTTAATGTTTTACTAGGATAGTATCCATGTTTTACATGAGTTAATAATAATTTTTCTATTTATTTTCTATTTTTAAATTTAGAAAAAATTAGTTTTACATATATATATTTTTAGCATTTTTTCTAAATTTATTTCAAAATATCGAAACAGAATAACGAAATTCAAAAATCACAGATATCACAAAACTATTTTTCAAAATCGTTTTGAATTGATGATTGGTTACAAAGTGAATTTTTAAAAATATCATAAAAATATTTGATACCAAAATATCAAAATAGAATTTAAAAATTCAAAGATTCAATATTTTAATCTGTGAAAACAGAAATTTGATATATAATAGATTTTTTTTAAAAGAAACTAAGAGTGTTTGACAACATGCATAGCAAATTAAAATAAAAAAAGATAAAAAATTATGAAAATGTCATATAACAAAAATGTTATCCAGAAATCACACTTTAATATATATATTCTCTCTATTTTAAATTAATAGATGTTAATTAGAATTTTACACATATTAAAAAAATACATTAAAACATCATTATAAATGCATCAGTTTCGGTGATTATTAATTTTTATAATTTTAATCAATAATAATTCAATATATTCAATTAGTTTTTTTTAAGTTCACAATAATCATTATTAATTATTAAAACTTATTTTTTCAGAACATATAATAATTAGAAACAAAGGGAGTAGTAAATTATAGTGAGACATGAAATTATGAAACCCTAAGACTCATTTTGTTTTTGGTAAGTAAATGCATTTTCAAAATTTTAATAGTTGTTTTGTTCATTGTCATCTAAGAGAGTGACATTACAAAACTTTATTGTATATCTTTCCAACATTGTTTTGGCAGAGTAAGCAAAAACCCAGAAATTCAATAAATTATATATAATCGACTAGATCAGTAGCAATTTTTTTTTGCAAAGGATACACATTTTATAGTCCAAGTATTGAACTTGGCAGCAATTTTATCAGTTAGGGGAGAGTAATTTACTTTTCTTGGTTTACAATAAGGACAAACCAAGATATGTAATGGAAAAAATTGAAATACTCCAATTAATCCGAAAATCTTTTAAAAACTGTTGAAAATTCTAATGAAAAATTAAACCAGCATCATCATCAAATAAACATAAAGAATGTAGAAGAAAAATATCAAAACTTTATTTTAAAATGATAAAATCCATAGACTGCAATATAATAATGTTTTAATAACTCTTTTCAAAATACTTCCAAGTTTATAACAACCATTCATGAATAGTTTCTACAGTGTCGTACTTCAGTCCAAAAACTAATCCTTACATATATACCTCACAGAAAAACGGAAATATAGCTCATTAAAGATGATCATATCATATCCACTCATATGCAACAAACAGTTTCATACTAACGAGTAACGATCTAACATTCTATTAACGATCTAAAATTCTATTTTTCATCACTTGACGACCATTTTCTTAATACTTAAGCACTTGTACATTTCCGATCCAGAGGTCTTCGTGAGATCTACCAGTCCAAACGATTCAAAGTCCGCACAACCTGAAGATTCATATACGACCTGAAAGTCTACATAACCAACTGGTCCACATGACCCACTATTGCACTCGACGTGAAAGTCCAAATGCTTAACATTAATTATGTCTTTCTTTAATTAGCTATCATTCAAATTAATTTCCTTAAATATCATTCACTTATCATGCTTTAATTACTTAGGTTTAAAACCACATTTTTACGCAGACATTGCCATCATTACATTTGTTTCGTCGAATTAGGTGATTGTTGGATTGTAAATATATATAACGTGATGTAGAGTTTAGTTTGTTGATGTTGTTGTTGTACTTTTAAGATTTTTAGTGTGAAATTTTTGTCTTTAAAGTTAAAAAAAAACAACTTCGCCTTATGGGAGAAAAGAAACGTCAAAACTGTATATATTAAACACTTAAACATTTAAAAGAGATTTAACAATAAATTGAAGGTTGATTTTCTTCTACCCAACTAATCACAGTTATCTACATGTATCGAATCGATAACAAACCAAAGCAAATAGTATAAGTTATATGTCGGCCATGAGTGAGTCACACAACCTGTGCCGGTATGCTTAAGTACCACAAATACACGCGTTGGACAACGATTCCTTGTATATACAAATATTTACACATCACGTATCTTTTACAACGATAGATTGTGACTAGTTTGATAAACGATGCACAAACTACTTCCGGTACTTTGATTACCATGGTACCTCGTCGCTGCATCCTTTACGTACTTATTCGATACACAAGGTAAATAATATTAAGTATACTATAATTTTGGATTTCTTTTTCTGATAAATAAATTAAAACTTACTGAGTTTGACAATAACATGTTCGGCTAATTCCACATCCCGAAGACCCGAACACGATAGCATATGAGTGGGATACACAAATTCATTACTCATTAAGCGAACAACTGAAATATTAGCGATCTTTATTTTCATTTAAAATGGGAGGATTTTAAAAACGAAATCTCGGCTTATCTGTGGGATATGTGGAAGAAGATATTTAAAATCTTTGAATGTAGTGACAGCAAAATTATATTTGATTTTTAACCACAAAGCAACATTATAATGGAAATTTGTTAATTGGGGTCACTTTGATGCTTACATGACAGTTATATAGATCGTATGGACTAGGATCACACTCTTTACTCTTTAGTCTTTAGATAGTGTTGACGGCAAAAGGGAAAAAGAGAAAGAATGCTGTATAGCATATATACTTTAATAGTGTACATGTATTTTTTTTTTGAACTTTTAATAGTGTGTACATGTTAAATAATTAAAGCGTTATGATAAGTATTAAGTAGTATCATATTGTTAAGGAAAAAAGGTATGTGTAATATGAAAATAATTATTTATGAAGAATTAGTGCTGATATACAAATGCACTCCGTAATGTGGTATGCATCTTCTGTAGAAAAAAATTAACTCCTATTTTTGTTCAGCAGAAAGAAAAAATAGAAACTAAAGAATAGTAAGAAAAGTGGGCTTATAGTGTTCAGTGCATCTGTACAACTATATATATATTATACGTAATGAACTTATTTCTATTTTGATATGGTAGGTTTTGAAACGTTAGCAAAAGATTTCGTTGACTTTGATGGCTGTGGTGGCATGGTGTCCCATTATTTGCGTTTCACAAGCCAATTGTTATTATTCCTTTAAAATATCTATAAAGTATAAAGTCCCAAAAAATTATATAGAAAGAAGATATTTCAGTTCATCTAACATATACACGTTTGCACTTCTGTAGATAAATAGATACAATCTAGGTGATTAGATTAATTAAGTAAGCGATCTGGACAAACGAACAAATAGTAATATAACCAATATAAATCAAAATGGCTTCTAATTTATTCATCAACATTCAACCAATTAGCTAATCGAAATAATTTTTTTGCTTACTGTAAACAAATCGTGGCTTTGCTCACAAAAGAAAGGAACTTACCTGCTTTGGTATATAGATATCGCAGATTCATACACTAATATGTTGATCACTTATATTTTTACCGTTGATCAATTCATACATTGACGGTACATTATTCGCATTTAATCGTTTACCAAAAAATCATTTGCATTTAATTGTTTGGGGACTTTCACAATTGTAATGGAATTCCTATTGTTTCCATTGTTTGAAAACGAATTAAAACACAAATTAGCTAACCTTTAAAATTAACCCGTCATAACATTTAGTAATTGTTTTTTTTTTTTTTTTTTAAACTTTACATCTAGTAATTGTTACGAGCTCAAACCTATATTTGTAGTATAAGGTGTTAAGTACTCAATTGTTTTCATTAAAGGCAGTTAGAAAAGAAATGCTTAATAGATATCATTGAGAAAAGCACAGCACATGCAGACAGATTCTACTAGAACTTTAATCCAACAAGAAAGTTCATATATATAAGTAATTAAGTACGTAAGCGTATCAGTTGACCGTATCTACATTATAAATGAATAGTTAAATAATTTTGTTTCGTGGACTGTTGCACTTGTATTACTCGTTTTAGCTAATTTTATAAACTTAAAATAGTACTAGTATAATCTAAAGTTTGCTTATTAGCATTGTGTTGAGATCTCCCAACACATCTGGCCTTGTTTGACGGACCGAAGCATGGCCAGAATCTGATTTTATCAATTTTTATGTTTTGCTGAAGTAATCATGATTAGAGTCACTTCTTCCGTTTCCAAATTTTACATACCACGTGGACAGGTCTCCTGATAATCCGCTATTTTTTTCTTCTCTCTCGTTTTGCCGTCAAGACATGTGCAGCACACATTACAAAATTTTAATCATCTGTTCTGTACTTGAGAGTTGATATTTTGAAATTTGTCAAGTTATGGACACCTGTCGGTTCGTAAAACATAAGTACTGGTTTCAAACTTCAATTAGCGGATAAAATTTAGTTTGGAAAAATAATCATATACTATGCAACTTACTGTTTTACGTAGCTTTATGATGATTATGATAAATTTTATCAATTGTATATTAATGGTTTACTTTACCTGGTCCAAACAAACTTTTGCAGGAAATGAAACCACTCGCAGAGAGAATGAAAAACTTACGTACCTTTGTCTTACTATCTTTTGCGGTGGCATCATATGTACCACTTGATGATAATAAAATGTTTAACCAATTCAAACTGGGAACTGAAGACATTTTTTGTTTATTAATCTTTGATTTAAAATCTTAAGGCTAACTAAAAACAAAGAAAAGGCTAACTATAACACCCTAAAGTGTACGTTGGATTTTTTTTTCAAAAAATTATAAACGTTTATAAAAAAATCCAGATATTTTAAAAAACTTTTACAAGTTTTCGATAGTTTTTTTTTTTTTTTTT
>KE155958.1:352139-370105 GCA_000411075.1 Sisymbrium irio
ATTTGTTTCACTCTTATCTTATAATTTGGGTATATACTGAGCAATTGAATCATAGTATTAAGAAATCATTTTTCCAAATAATGAATCTGGATTAAAAAATAAAGATCTGGTAAAAATCATTTTAATTGGATTTAGGTTGATTGATTTTACAAAGTTAGAAAAAGTGTTAACGAAATTTTTTTAAAATTGCACCAAGAAGTGACATTTGAGACAAAACTATATTACATACTTTCAACTTAAATTTTGGAGATGAACATACATCTTAGTCAAAATAAATTCTTTTTTTTCAGCCTTAGTCCAAATTTCTTGAAAAACGAAAAACAGTATATATGTAATGTTTTATTCAGAAAATTGCTAGACGTTACTCGGATGGTGAATCTGGACCTAACGAGTTACCACAAAATTGAGGATACCAGATGAAGAGTACTAAAAACTCTATGTCTCCTAGTTGTCTTGCGACCATTGCTGCTTGCAACATATCATCGTCGTAATAGTGTGTGGATTTTTAATATTTGATCGCGATTTTTGATTAATGAAGTAAACACATGCTAAGATTAATATTATCAAATCAATATTATCGAAATCAGAATTTTAAATATTGGGAAAATAACAGGTCAGTGTAGAAAAATAAAATACTAAATCTATAAAGTTTAAGTAAGACAATGATAAAAAAGTGATAAAAATATATCTTTTTAATTTTCAAAATAAATATGAATGTGTCACACCTTATAATTTGGGTATAAGTTAACAGCTGTTGACTCATTATTGTCTTTACACGTATCCTCATCTACATCTGAGAAGAAAACCAAAGTAACTGGGGGAACGGAGGCAAGGGGAAGCCATAGAAGTAAAGAAAGACTGGGAGAGAACTGGAGGAAGATTATCGTAGTCGTAGGTAGCGCTTATTAGAGTTTGAGGAAAACCGTCTTGTCATATGTGTTCTTTTACAAGCCAGCACATGTTAAATAATATCTTATAATTCTATCTTTTATGTATAACATCATTCTCTGATGCTGGAGATTGTCTGATTAGTGAAATAAACAAATGGGGTATGCTGTTCTGCTGTTTACAGGGTGATATGATATACGTGAATGACTTCTATCATCAATGAATCAAATATATTAATAGCTTGCACCTCAAGTTATCGGAAACCCCCACACAACACAACACTCCTACCTTTTTCTTTTGTGCATAGCAAAACCCTAAGAGAACAAAAAGTAAATTGAAAAAAAAATCTCAGTTGATCAACTTAAAAGTAACTACCATTTGGCAAGATTCGAGAGGATAGAAGAAAAACAAAAAAATTAGCAAACCAAAAAAACTACTTGGGATGATTTTTACCTGCAACTCTGATTTAGGTGTTTTTTTTTTTCTTTGGTTTACTTCTCAATGCCTTGTTGCAGATACTGAATCAAGTCGTATCCAGCAGTAGTCCACTTGTTATACGCATCGGTACAAACATGGATCATGAAATGTGCAGCTTCGCGCTCGCTCATCTCTGGGTGAAATCTTTTCCTAAGGTTACCGATTGGATCTCCTCTGCTAAAGCAAGGCAATCCACTGTCTAGCATCATTTGTACCGTGCTTATGATTCCGTCCATGTACCGGCGAGCGGCTAAGTATCCTTTGACGCACAAGCTTTTTTATACAGAGAACGAAGTAGAATTATCTCTCAGAACAAAAACATATTACCAAGGAGAAAGGATTCGACAAAGTTTCTAGAGTTTACCTCACAAATTGATGCCATGTTTTGCTTTTCATAACACCCGAGGGATCTAGCAACTGAGTCATTTCGTGGCTCAGTTTGAAGTGAGCACTCTCGAATCGCATGTTTCCACCAGGTGAAGTTTCCAAAATGAAACCAAAGTCGATGTGGACAAGTCTTCCCACGCTGCATTAGCACAACACATGGTAACGTAGTTGGGGTTATTTTCATGAATTTTCACACATTATCTTGTCCATAGAGAGTTTTGATTTTTTTTTTCTCCATTTCACAAGTAAAAAAGATCGAAAGCAAAGCGAAGAATAGGAAAAACATACTCGTCGAAAAGGAGATTTCCGTTGTGCCTGTCTTTGGGTTGGAGTAAAAGACTAGCCACAGCATAACCGGCACTGCTGATTAGGAAATTCTCTCGTGCTGTTTCAAAGGTGGCTGAGCCAACGGGTCCATAGTCTTGTTGAAAAATTTCATACAAACCCCCGTCGGTTGTTTCACCCATTTGACTTCTGCTTCGTGTATTAGGCACAACCTATAATAAAAGGAAAGAAGAAAAAAAGATATGAAAATTAAAAACCATATGAGCCCTTACTTGGTGCAGGAAAATTCTTATACCACCATATCTATATTAACCAGCAAGAGAAATGAGTTTTAAGATTAACACATTTTAGACAGAGTTTACCTCAATTATTCCCCTCTCGGCACCAGTTGGGAGTACTCCATATGGAAAAAGATAAAGATTAAGACCAACCGCTTGAAATATATCTCTAAGAAGAGATATCACTTGAAGGGCAAGAACATCTTGTCGGCAATCATCTCCAACCTGAATACAAAAGCGAATTAGACTGACAGTAAATACCAACTAGCTACGCTGGTTTGCTATATTTAGTTTAACAAGTGGAAGAGAAGAGCATAACAGGCAAATTGATTTATCTTTTTGGGTATTAACAAATACTATAGAAATAAGAAACATATACAGTAGAATAGCTTTTGTCGACATACAAAACTTCACAAAATTGTATGAAAATTATATGACGGCTTACCTTGAAGATGCAAGCCTGTGGTTTTACATCACTATGGTCACCATCACGATCAACAACGTTGAAAGTTATCATAATTGGGACTTTGGCAGCGGATTGTAAGGGTATCCCACTGTCTACACGGATACCCCTAACAAGTTTGCTAGGAGCTGTTGGCAAATAAAGGTCATCTCCCTGCATTTCAATTTTCTCTAACTCCCTGCCATGAATATGTAATTAGATTAACCCTGCATCTAACATACCCACACCCATACCAGGATACGGTCTAAGAAAGATAAAATTCTACCTCCTGATACCGGCTCTGCGTTCTTCTTTTGGAAGAGGAAATAGCACCCCGGAAATAGATGTAACTTTGTCAAAGAAGTCAAACTCTCTAGTGAACATGTCCAAGGCACTGGGAGTGAAGCCATCAATGATATGCTGCCGGACCTCTGGCAAAATTTCTTGGAATGATGCATTCTGAAATATTACAGAAGCAATAGGTGAGTTCACATGTTCACAGCCGAACAGTCCACAGCTATAGAACAAATTTCTACCGCCATCTCTGTCTAAACAACCTACTCTCTGTCTCGCTACATCTTTTTCCAAAAGATACTTTCCAAAAAAAAATTCACACTAACACATAACTATAAGCAGTCACCAAACCCATTTTCAATCTTCGAATAATGTGCTTATAACCATCGGTCAATATGCCGAGTCGAAAATATTTCAGCATTGTACAACCTGTGAAGGATAACCTAACCAGAAGACTCTGCAGATGTTTTCTGCAGGAGACCATATCTTGCAACTCGGGATACTTTTTTCCACTATAATGGCCAGTACATTGTATTACATGGCATGCTTTTTAATATTGTGAAAGATTCGGCAGTAACATATATATTCTACTAGCCACCAGACATTCTAAAGATGCTGACACCACATAGGAAACTAAGACCAATGAAATATAATCAGAAAAGGAAAATAATGGGCAAACCTTATCGATGGCACCCTCCTTTGCACCCTCCTTTGGTGTTTCCTGAACAGACTCGCCCTGGCATTATAAGAGATATTTGAAAATTAACAAGTCTCCGCAAAGGTTCAAGCAAAAGTAATATCTTTGCAAAGTCCACTAAGTTAAACTTACCTGCAAATGCCAAATGAGAATATGGGCAAATATGTCGCTTCTTTGGGTAGCTCTAAGAAGATACCCTTCAACCAACCTCTGCATTCAAAAAGAAATAGAAAATGTTAAACATCTTAGAAACAAGGAAAACGGAAAGACTCAAGTATTGCATCGCACAATATCCAGCCCAACTAGAAGTGTGATTTTGATAAGAGTTTGAGGACACTGTGACAAGGAAAATCGCGAGCAATCAAAGGGTCCAACTAAATAAAGTAGACATGGGTTTTGAAAATGTAATGTTGATAATCCAATACTAATTAAAAGAAAATAGGAAAAACAATTTAATTCAGATAACAGAAAGTTTTTATGGAGTCGTAATTCCTTTTTTCGCACCATGGTTGGATAGATTCTGGGAACTGCTGCAGTACACCAAATGCAGACTTTCTATTTCTGAGACTAAAAAACACCCATATATAAACACTTCAATGACTGCACTGACAAAGCAACATGATAATTTTCACGTATTATGATGTGCCTTTGCTAAATCTAATGAGCAGAAGCCGAATGATATAATTCGAATAGAGTAGTCCCCTAATTGCTTATAGAGACTGTATTTTAGATAAGACTTACCCCTTCATCATAGCGCAGAGACTGCACCAACTGGGGCATGAAGAAAGTAACTCGCTCAGGAGGGTAGGACTCCAAAACTCTTAGGACATATGCCATGACACGTGGATGTCCTTTATAAGCAGGAGTGAGGAACTCGAGAGCCTGTGTAATTGAACAAGCAGCCCAGTGCGGTAGCTGCTGCAACAGCACTGAGTTCTCTTCAACATTTTTGGGTGTAACAAAATACGGCAATGCCTCAGGGATTGTACGGAGATCAACAATATGTGTCTGCATGAAAAAGTAACAGTGAGAAACATCATAAAATATCGGTCATTCAGAGAAAAAAAAATAGCCATGACATCAAGTTGAATTTTTGTACCAAAAGGTCTAGACAATGTACAACCCTAGAAATCTGATTCTTAAAACAAATTTCAATCCCTGTGATAAATTATTCAATTGGAAGTGCCATGGCCGACTTTTTCCCAGTTGCACCATGCCTCACTGGTATTGTGGGATGATGCAACACCAGCTCTTAGTAAACTTAATACCAAAGGTACAGCATATCCCTCTCAAAATATAAAAACGTAAAAATTACAGACGTAGAGAAGTGGCATCTGTAAATTCATACCTGAACAAGCTGAGTGACTTCGGATTTCACAGCAGCATTTGCCGGAAATCTTGAAGCGAGAGATAAAGCAATGCGAGGGTCAACTGAAAAGGCGGTTTTAGCATGTTCGGTCCATTTATCAGAGCTTATTTTCAGCCGGGAATATGGACTGTCCCTGTACATACGTTGCACTTGGAAGAATGGATATCATGTACGTCGATTAAAACTAATGAGAAGTGAAAGCGTCATAAAAAGAAACCAAGTTTTACTTTGAACTAATAGGTTGTGCCCATACGTCAAGCCTGTCGGCTTCATGCTGGCACAGCATTAAAAGCAACTGCTTCCTTTTTTCTTTTCCCACAGTGTAGTTGTCCATCTCACCCCAGACGGGATGATACTGATCGGTCTGTATTCATGCAGCCAATTCAATATCATATTTTGCAGTCAAACTATGTTACCGGGAGAAAGTATAAGATATATCATAGATGATTACTGTACCATATCAATCAAGTTCCCACTTTCACGAGGTTTTCCTTTGGAATCAGATTGACTTAAATCTGATAGCTCATTTGATAAAAAGTGCACAAAAACTGAAACAGATAGAGCCTCGCTTTGACAAAAATTCGGAATATTTACATCATACCACTCTGGTTGATGAGCAAACCAGCCTAAAGAAGTCCTGGAACAAGTAGAAAATACATCATTTCTTATTGACTTGCACAAAAATAAAACGAAGCTATAACAGAGATAACAAAATTGACCAAAGCAACATTAAGCCATTTGAAAACTCCGGGAAATGCCAATGTTAAATGGCTAAGATAAACATAAAGCATAAAATATAGCTACTCCAAGTATCCCCTCAGCCTGTGATATAGCTATTAACATAGCAGACAATGGCCCAGACAATTTAATGCATTGTGCAAAGGCAATTCATGTTAAAACACTAAGAGACCGTATGAACATTAGTACATTGTCAAGAAAAGAAGTAAGAAAAAAATCAACCGCCAAATCATAGACGTGAGATGAAATATCTCCATAAAGAAAGAATAACAAAATGTATGGTGCAACAAAAAACAGTGGCTCATATAAAAAAAACACAATGGGAATTAGCAAAAACGGACCTGTAGATTCGGTCTTCCAATAGCTGGAGTCCAGATCTAAATCTCTGCATATTGCCTTGTGTTTGACATGAGCAGAACTTCAGTCCAAGGAGCATCAATGAAAAAAAGGTACCCGCAGCTGCAGGGTGGCGAGTAAAGCACCAGTCAAGGTCCGTACTCCGTTGCAACACCCGACCTAGCAGCAAGAGTTGCTCCGTACTATTATGTCGAACAACCTAAAGAAGCATTTTGTGATAAGAAACTCACTCAAATACTTATATGCTTCCTTAATGATCAGTACGCAACTTCCCAAATGAAACGAAATTACTCCAAAACTTTGTCACCTTAAAGTCTTTCACAGAAAAGTGATATTTGATTCAACTAGTATTATAAGAAAAATCTAGCATTCTAGATCGTCTTAACCAATGACTAAGAAGAATTGAGGTGATCCACCTACATGAGTTTCGTCTGTAAAAAAAAAGTAGAGATAAATCCTAACCTCAAAACGATCAATTAAAAATCCAAGCCACAGTCTGTGAGCGACTATTTGGTCAACAGGATCACTTTCAGGTGATGCTTCTGGTTCCCCAGGGGCAAGATGAGGTCTTAATTTCGCAGCTGGGCCAGAGTATCGCACATCAGACGCAAAGAGTCCTCGTTTTGTATCAATTGTCCATATCCATGCATCAACAAGCTCGGCAAGGACAAGAGATACAAGTTGAGGAGCAGCAGAAACCAACCAGGTCCAAATAAAAATTCCAGTTTCCATAGCATCTGGAGTAGATATATATGCCGGACACCAACAAAGAAGACGCAGTAATTGAGAAAAGCCTTCCACATTCGTTTTTGACTCAGCACCCTGAAGCAACAAGAAGAGAGATAAAATGTACAGAACGTAGTAGCTGGTAAATAACACACACATGTGCTCCTCAACCCATCTCTGTTCTTGGTTAGAAAACCTTACCAGGTTTGACAGAAGTAGTGCAGTTGCTTGAGAACAAGTTTCTCGGAATTGCGACTTGTCCACTTCTCCACCCTTTTCAGCAGTATTAACAAATTGCTGAAGGAGACGCACAAACCGCGCGATTAACATCTCATTAAATGAGTCATCCTCTGGTTGTGGTGCCTGGGAAAATGCCCCAGATATTAATCTTTGAAGGCCACCACCAAAACCACTAGGCGCTGCGCCAGATTGAAATCCACCAATACTGTTGTACAACCTTCGCATGCCAGCAATTTCTCCAGCATGGTTGCACTTTACTGTTGCACTGACTACACCAGTACCAAGTACTTCCAAGTTAAAGGATTCAGAAACTTTTAAGTTTGCCCCTGATGCTGCAGCTGCTGCAGCCATCACAGCTGGAATATTTGCTGTTCTTATCCCAGACCAAATTTCATTTTTCCCAGTTCCAATCTTTATCTCAGATAGAAGAGAGACCACATCCGTCGTAGTTTGTGCTCGCTGCCATGTGTTTGCCTTACATAGCTTATCCTGAGATGCATATTAAAAACCAGAGGAACAGCAAGGACAAATTAACATAAGCAGAAACCACAAAAAGAGCCTGCAATGAGAATAAATGCAAAAGGAATTTATAGTAACAACAACTTAAGCCCTTATGTGCAAACGAATTGGTGAAAAGAAGGAAACCTGAAGCAAACCCTGACTTGTACATGGAGCATATGAAAGCGATATTATGATCCATTCTCGAACAACTTTCTGGTACAAGGATCGGACAGCAGCAGTCCAAGCGGGATCATTCACAACTGTTGAAGGTGTATTGTCATGAACAGAAAACAGCAAACTATCCAGACACGACGAATGCCAGAGGACCTGCATTTTCTCATTGTCAGGCGATTAACAAAATAGAGGGATAGTTTCCAATAGAAAGTTGAAGAAGGCAAAAGGCAAATATACGGAAGGCAAACACCGAAAGTCAGTGGACAGAACCAAAAGGCAGTTATATAAGACATACCAGTGAACAGAAGGAGAAAAATAAATTACTAGCTGTACAACGGGGAGGGAAGATGTAGAAGACAGTAAAAATGTGAAAAAACTGTCTAGGTAGATGTGAAACAGCAATCACAACAAATTTGGAAGTCCTTCAAATAAACGGACTACACCACTGGTGCCAAATGGAAGTATATATGAGAAAATTGATCGTTTGTTAGAGATCAAAAGAAAGAGAAAAATCTAGATTCAGCCTACGAAAGGAAAAATAATATGCAATGGGGTAACACATGAAATTATTGCAGACCAGTAGGAAGAAAAGCACAAAAACCAACTAAGCTACATTTGTTCAATGCAGCGCTGGATGTAAATTATAATTGTTAAGAGTTTGATATCATTACTGTGGTTCTGGGCCTTATTCCTGGAATTTCTTTTGTGAATACTCGCCTAAATTTAACTCTACATCTACATACTTCTATCAGTGCAATTTATTCATCAAATATTTGCAATATATCACCACGTTTTTCTCTAACAAAATGGTGAATCTACATATAATCTTGTGAACAAGAGAACGTATACCCATTTACCTGAGGAAACTTGTCCCGTAGCTGGGTCAACAGGTTCACAGAGATATCTCGAACGTGTTCATCTCTCTGTGACATACTCTTTATGAGGAAACAAGCATGTGCATACGTTGTCAGTTCTCTATTACGAGCATCTTTACCAGTAAGGGATATTCGATCTTCCTGAAATCAGATGAAAGTTTAATGTGACACTGATATACTGTTAGAATGTATAAGTGAGTAAGCAGCAAAAACCAGAAAAGCAGAGCTGGTGTTGGTGACAAAAAGACCAAAGTACATATACAAAGATACAGAAGGAATGAATGGGCTAGAGTTGCCACCAAAAGGCCCTTTACCAAAAATGAGCTAAAATAATACGTCCAGGTATTTACATACCAGCCAGGAGACTGCTGTTTCAAAGGACCTATGCACAATTGCCGTCAAACACTGGGAAACAGCAGGAGTAAGATTTGGAGTTTTTAGATATTCGAAGACACAGCTGAAGGCACTTCTAGAAGCAGATACACTTGAGTCACCGTTAAGGATACCCCCGTTGCTAATAAAACGGATGATTTCCAAAAAAGCGACAGCAAGCAAATAGGTAGCCTTCACTCCTGAAAGAATTTTAAGAAAAAGGGAGCTCTATCTAAGATAGCCACACCAAAGTCCATCAATCAGATACTGAACAATAATTCCTTGTTTGTTTTACCTGAGATGGTGTTCATTGCTGCAACGTCAACTCGGCCACCTAAGGCAGTTGAAAGAGCAAGTCTCTGTGTTGATGCTACTTTCTCATTTCCATTTCCACGACGACTACCAGGATTATGAAGCGCATTGAGTTCTAATTCATCTTCAAGCCATTTTACAGAACTCACAACCTACGAAGAGCAATGCTTCATCAGTTAAAATTGAACTACAGAACAAGTATTTCCTGGGAAATGTAAGGCACAGTATTTGGAGGGCTTATAATATGGTGAACCATAAGTTACACTCGGAAGATGACCGTATAGATTGACTTACAAGGGGGGGAGTGCCTTGAGCAATCCGCTGAACAGCAAGACCCCACTGAGTGTTCCACATGTAAGGTCCTCCCACAGCTTGCAAAGCAACTGCACTCATGCTTCCCGCACTGCTCACTGAATTGGAGGTTGACTTCAAAGCTGGTGTCGGAGCTTTCAAAATAGGGGGTGCTAAGCCAAAAAGGGCTATATAGAACCAGAGATTTCGGAACAACTTCAAAAGTGATGGTTCCACATCCAAAGTAGGATCAAAATCCGAACATATTTCCGCCACTGCAGGAAGAAGAGGCCCTAAAAAGTCAACACCACTCCTGGAAGAAATGTAAGCACGCAATGAATATTTTAGTCAATATGAAGAGAAACAAATAAAAATCTGAGTAGGTGACACATCAACTGGATCTTTTTCCGGTTTTTCCAAGCTTGTAGGATAAATGTGGCGTGTAAAATATTTATTTTACCTATAATGTTAACAGCATGATCACAACATTGATCATCTTTCATGCAATACTTAGCCCTTGCTGGGAACATATAGTAGTCAGAAGATTTCTCGTAATTTGCACAGATTTTCTTATGTCCAAATATTTTATTCAACAGTGAACAGTAGCTCAGTCTTATATGACTAGACCGTAAACAGTGAGACTCATGTTTATACAAGCTAAGATGATATAATTACCCGCCACTTTTGGACTCCGCAGCCAGGCCTACATCTGAACATAAGGAAAGCAAACGATGGCGATAGTCCGAACGCAATTTTGCATCCGTAAGCCCACTGGCAATTGTAAGAAAACCTGCAGGAAGAGTCTACAGCACAATTGGATTCTGTGAGGATCAGTGTAATAGTTAAAATCAACAACAAAAGCAGCAAATTACCATGTATCAAATGAATACCTCTACACGCTCAGTTGTGGCTTCTGGTGCTGATGTTTTGCTTTCTACAGATCCTACACTCGATAGTTTGCTCAAGTAACTTCTGGTCATCAGAACTACTGTCTCACGGTAAGACTTCTCAAACCCTAATGTTGCTATGCGAGAAACAGCATCAAGAAGCTGCACAAAATTGGCATAGATGCATAAATAAATATCTTAAATGCTCAAATGAAAAAGGATAAAGATGTCACTGCCAAAGTTCGAGAAAAGTAACATATATAGGATATCATGGTAGAAAATGGAGCCATACTTGGAGTCGTAAAAAGCTAGGAGTCGAAGCATCACCCTCTTCCAGGCTTTCAATAAAAAGAGGCAAAATCATGTCTGCTACGTCGGGCTTCTTTACAGCAACATTGAGATCAGCAAGTAGACGAATCACATTTAGCTGTACAGCAGGCACTTGTTTTTCTTTATCAACCTAGACACCAAATGATGAGCCTTAGTGGAAGGTAAAATAACTATGCAACGTAAGGAAGGGAAATTTAACCAGCCAAGGATAAGGTAAAATGATTTTCTCCACGTTAAGGGAATGGTTTATAGTGACCTGTTCTTCGTAATCATTTCTTTCACGTATACTTGAAGCTAATCCCATAATGAAGGTGTCCACTGGGGCTCGGTCCTTGGTCCAGCCAGATTCAATAATCTCACAGCTAGTCTTAAATACGCTCTCAAGCATAGCCCCTTGATTGCTCCCCCAAGTATCAGGCTGTTCCAACAGAAAATTAGAAATAAATAGAAACTTCTTCTACTTCCGTAATCTAAGTTAAAACGAACTATGATATCTGTCCGAGCTTGTGACAATTTGTGTTCGACTGTAATTCTATAGAGCTCCAGACGCAATAGAGTAAAATATGCTGCTCGTTTGAGTTTAAAAAAAAAAGAAACAAAAATTACCTGCGCACAGACAGCCAGTACCAATGGTTTAAGTCGGATGAGCAACACACGAAGTGGCTGCCCTCCTCTTGCCACTGCAATCTTTGAAATCCCAGAAAGCAGAGAACCGAACAGCTCTTCACAGGCCTTCATTTTCCGCCACACAGATGTCAAGCAGGCATCTGCAGCATCTAACAGCAATGCAAGCGTCTCCAGGACCAACCTTTTAGAAGTTTTTCCATCTGTTTCAAGAGACACCAGGCTCTTGATTTTCATTTTCGCTGCAGCCTGATAAACAGACAGTTTGGCATTGACTCTAGTTTTCAGAACTGGGCCTTGTTCGTTCCAGTCTCGCTTTCTTGACTGTAAAACAAAAGGCAGAAACAGAATCACTATCTCTTTTAATAAATCTATACTCCATTCAAGATCCGCAAATCTATACTCCACTCAAGCCAAATTACAGTAAAAAGGGGTCCTATGTTTATCATCATGAGAGAAGCATTACCTTGAGAAATGCAGACATGGACTGGAGCTGCCTCTTCGCTATAAACCTCACTTGATCCTGAAGTTTGGAATCAATTTTGACTTTCTCCAAAATATGAGTGATCAATCTAAAGGCAATCTCTTGCTTCTCCAAGCTCTCGATGGATTCATCCTCAAAAGAAGCCACTTGTTGTCTAAACACAGGGTTAGCGCCGCCCCCACTCCCTTCGCTAAATCCGAAACTCAGCTGATCAACACCACTCTTCCACACGATACTACCACCATTCACCACAACAGACGAAGAACTCTTAGAGGACACCGTGGACCCATGGCTAGCAACCTCGTCGCCGCCAGGACTAGACTCCTCGTTTTTCCCCGATGGATAACGGTTCGTACTAACGGGAGAGCTCTGAGAAGAAGAAGTTTCAGAGTTGGCCGAGTTCTGCTGCCGCTGTTCCTTAGGTGAAGGAGGAGCACGGCTCACAACAAACTGATCGAGCAGCATTGTTATCAACTTATCACCATCAGACTGAAGAATCGAAGGAAAATTCTGAGAAAGCGCTACCAAGAAAGCCTTGGAAATCGACGGATCACCGTCGCTCTCGCCGCAGCAACTCGTGGCGGCTAACACGACCTCGCCTGTAAACCTGGCAACCTCGGTGCCAAACTCCGGAGATAGATCAGCGGCGCAAGAAAGATAGCTCAAGAAATCGCAATAGAACGAAGAGATCGACTGCGAAGGGAACGAATGTGGCCAGAAGGAACGACGGAACGACGCAGGGACAGCGCTGAGAAAATCCTTGACGACGGATTTAGCGCGATTGTCGGTTGATTCAGGATTCTTGGAGATGATCCGAGCAACGGCCAATACAGCGTTGAGATGACTACGAGAAACTCTTGGTGATTCGGCGAGAAGCCATTCCGTTTGTGGACAACGGCCGCATATCCAAGCTAATTTCTCCGAGAATTGCTTCGGATTCTCCGCTATAATGTCGCAAAGCTCCGTTAATGCCTCCATCTCCGATTACAAAAAACGCCACGGGAAAAAAAAAAGAAATTAGCTGAAAAAAGGAATTTCCGTGATCAGATCTGCCTTAAGACGGAGTCAAAATTTCGTACGATCCACGAACGACGGAGGAATCGTAAATGCGAGTGTGGAAAATAGGTTTGGAATTAAATTTTCTGAGTTCGTGCTTCTGTGTATGAGGAAGAAGAAGAAGAAGCCATGGAAGGGGTGTGGAGGTTCATTGTGGTGTCGCCTGAGTCGCCATTCGTTTTGTCTTTACCTTTTATTCTCTCTTTGCTCTTTGGGTTAATAATTTGTCCGTTGTGGAGGATCTTCGAAAGGGGTACTTCGGTAAAGTGCTAATAAGGTTCGAGAGAGAAAATCAGTTTAACCGGTCTGAACCATGTCCAACAGCATAGTATAATTAAGATTATTCGGTTTAATTATGAAAAATCCGGCTATAGCTTCACGGCCGGCCTTATAGATGAAAGTTACATGCACCCCATGTTCAGTGAGACGACTGCTTTTCCTTTAATTTGTCGATTAAAATTAAATATAACCCTGATATCTTCATTTAAATATTTTTGTTGAGAGTTTAATTATATAATGAGATATATCTCATGAAGGGATCGGAGATATGCTACTTTGAGATTAGAGATCATCCACAAAGTTGTTTAGAATATATTATGGAGTGATACGATAAAATTTTGAAATTTATTGATAAAAATTTAATTGAATTTACGATATATTCCCAAAAAAAATCGTAAGACTTACAACAACGATATAAAATATTCTGAATATCTGCTTCATAGAAACGAAAATTAACCATATCCATATCCATGCAATTTTAGACTTCATAAAAACCATATTATATATATATTAACGAGATATTAAGTAAACGTCCCCCTAGAAACACACACAACGAAATAAACGACAAAGGGGATACTATACATGCAATACAATATTGCATATTACTATCACCCAATTATTCACATAAAAAACACCCACCTAAAAGCAACACACAGTCCAAACCTTGCGAAAACCCAAACCCAAACCATAGAAAGATATATAGAAATCAAAGTCGCTTCACCGCCTAGAGCTGTCACGGTTAAAGAGCTCACGATTAGGCTCAAGCATCTTGCAAAGACCCAAATACGTCAAGTAAAGCACACGATCTTTAGCACCAGTACGATGACTCTTGGAATGTTTACAGAAATTCTTGAGCTGCTCCAACGTACAATGACCCAACGTTTGTCCTAAAAGCAAAAACAACCAATTGATCTGACTCTTCCTATCAGCAATAACCGGTTTAACCGCTTTATCACGTCCACAAAACTCGCATCTAACCGGTTCAGGATTAATCCAAAACTGAGGAGCACGTTCCCTCATAATCCTCTTCCTCGACGAGAAGATACTCTCGACTTCAGAGAATCTCTCCCTTAGATTGTAACTAACTTGATACACTTTCTCACAGTGTTTGCATTGCACGTCTCCAGTGATCGTAGTGATCTGTTTCGATTCGAGATACTCAAGACTTTGGATCCTCCCTCGTTGATTCGTCGCCCATGGAAACGGAGGTTGAATCGTATCCTCTTTCCGATTTCCGTTTTGCGATCTCAAACTCCGACGCGTCGTCGACGAGTCGTCATCACCATTAACCACAACCGGTCTCGTCATCGTCATCGTCATCGACATATCTGGTCTCGCTGGTCTTGATCTCGCCGGAGGAGGAGGATCGAAACCGAAGGGAGACTGGAAGTAACTAAACGACGGTGGTGGCTGGATCGATCCCGTCTGGTAAAGAGACGGAGATGCGAGATACGCCGCAGGTGACGTCGTCGTGAGAAAAGAATGATACGAAGCCATGAAATCATGTGATGACGTCATCGTATAAAGAGGTAAAGGCGATGGTGGTGCGAGACGAATCGTCGTCATCGTCGGTGTCGGCGGAGGAGGGATCCGAGAGGAGGAGGAGGAGGACGAGTACGGTGTTGGACCTAAGCTGAGTGAAAGAGGAACGTCATCATCATCATTAGTCTGTGCGCCGACGTCGTTTTGAGAAACGTACGTCACCGTTTGGTTAGTTAGACGGCGTCGATTCGTCGTCCGATTGTTTTCCTCGCTATCGATCTGATGACGAGCTCTTCTTCTCTGATTAGCTCTTCCGTTGTCGTCGGCCATGTTTAGGGGAAAGAGAAATGGAGAAAACCTTTAGGGTTTCCGTACGTGAGACAAAATGGAGAAGAAAAGGTTTAATCAGACAAAAGAGAGAGAGGAATAGCTGAAGAAAACGACGAGAAAGTACGAAAATGCGAGACGAGGAAAGAGAGAGTGAGAGAGAGAGAGAGAGAATCTTTTCTGTTATGCGTTCGGCTCGCATCAACGTGATTTTCTCTCCGGATAATAGCCGTTTGTAGAGTAGCAGCTATAGTAACAACAGCGGCTGATATATTTCCGTATAACCCTCGGAATTTTATTTTCTTTCAAATCGTTCCTCCAGATACCTTTTTTTTCATTGTTAAGATTATTGAATGCCACGTCATCTGATCAGTGCATTTCGGTAGTAAAATAGAAAAAATTAAGAGGATAAAAATGAATTTGAATTTAAGTTAGGAATTTAGATCTCATTCAAATTTTGAAAAACTGTTATGAAGAGTGTGCTATTTTTTAGATTTTGGTGTTCGATTAGTTCTTACTACATTTCATCTTCTTTTTTGACCCAATATGTCTTAATCTTTGAAAGACTTCAACTCATTTCAATTCATGTAAAAAAAAAATTAACAAGTATTGTAGATCTCTTACAAAATATTTGATTTCTCCTCCGAATCCATGAGTAATATATAATTTACTATGAGAAATTCTATCTTTATACAGAGTCTTGAAGTCTATCTTATTAATTTATTTAAGTTGAAATTTATGTTTATCTTTTTTATTTTTTTATTTTAAAATATTCTTGAAAAAATCTTTGCAACAGAATTCGTTTTAAAAACTAGAGCCTTTTCCATAGTATAACATAGTCAACAAAGGTGGTAAAAATAAAAGATAAGTCAACTGGTATAGCCCAATAATTAAGAGCCCAACATGCGAGTGGGCTTAGTCTTAGGCTCTTAGCCTTAGTTTCATATACCAAATTCCAAATTACATGATCAACTGAATAAACGACCATGTACTGTATGTAAATAGAAGCGACTGCCAATCACTGATTAGTCCGGACTGTTACTTGTTGCTGTGAAATTGACAGTAAAAGATTTTGATCTAAATTTTTATTTTTGGATTAACTGTGACTGTAACTTGTTACGAAAATCAAAAGTTATCAATACAGACAGTGATTTTCGGGTAAGTTAGTATAATGCGAGAAATCCGTATTGTGAGACCTAAACTTCACAAGGTATTTTAGATTAAATATGTGAATTAATGTTTGGTGGAAAAATACTAATTCGAGTAGAATAAGTGTATAAGATTAATCAAATCGACGAATTGGATTATACAAAGTTGAATATATCAGTACAAGAGTTCGTAAGACGTAAAAAAGAATCCATATTCTGTTTGAGTCGAACTCCTTTTATAGGCCTTCTCTGTTTGTTGCTATCTTCCCCAGATCTCGGACTCCGGTACCTCGCATCTCCGGTATTCTCGGACTCCGCTAGTGTGTATCTCCTCGATCTCCGGGATACCGGCTGACTTATTCCTCAGCTGAAGGTGGAGAGCACGTTGGGCCTATTGTTTACTTCTCGGCCCAATCTATTCGTCAAGTCCAGCCGAGGCCCATAATACAAGTGATGGATTTATTGCCTAACATAAGCCCCCAGCCCATTGGTCGAATATTCGGCGTAAATGGGCGGAAAATCTACTTGTAAGGATACCTCGAAATCNAGCACGTTGGGCCTATTGTTTACTTCTCGGCCCAATCTATTCGTCAAGTCCAGCCGAGGCCCATAATACAAGTGATGGATTTATTGCCTAACATAAGCCCCCAGCCCATTGGTCGAATATTCGGCGTAAATGGGCGGAAAATCTACTTGTAAGGATACCTCGAAATCCGTGGGACTTAAGATTATCGACCTCAAGAACAACGATGTCGACCTGAAACAGAAACTCACTATCGCGACCACCCAGGTTGTTGCTCTTCAGAATGAGGCTACCTCGGCTCTTGCTAAGGCTGTGGATCCGTTGAAGGAAAATGTGAAGCTCGTGGCAAGGAGTCGAGGCACTAGTCGAGCTTTAGGTGATCGCTGTTAATCTTAGGTTGATTAGAGATTTTGATGAAGTTGTGACGACCATCCAAGATGAGATCCTCAAACTTCAATATAAAGACAAGGAGTGTGAGTTCGCTTTGAGGCACGCGAAGTGCGAACTCAAGTATGACTTAGATAGGACGTGGTTTGCCTATGTATTTGATACGAAGTAAAGTGAGGTCGAGTTTATCGACGTTTATAGATGCCACTTCACCTATGTACTTGATACAGAGCGAAGTGAGGTCGAGTTTATCGACGTGTATAGGTGCAAGTTCGTCTATGTAATTGAAACGAAAATGAAGTGAGCTCGTCAGCTCGTATTTCGTTTGAGAGGTGGTTGAGTCCGTTAATTGGGCCATTTTGGGACTCGTTTTTTTAAACTCGTGGAGTTGTGAACGTTTCCGAGTGAAGATCGGAGCGTTTGTTCATGAAGATCGGGGTGGCCCCGATGTGATTATACAGATAGAAGAAGGAAAACGGTTTTAGGAGTCTCTCTTATCTCGCTGTGTGATTTCCACATGTTTGGAAATTTTTTGATGTTGTGGCTGCGCTCATTGAGACGAGCTGCCTACGTACGCCGTTCGGGAGATCAAACCAACGTATTTTGATTGTTGTGGATGCACTCTTTGGGACGAGCTGCCTACGTATCCCGTTCGGAAGATCAAACTAACGTAGTTTGATTGTTGTGACTGCGCTCTTTGGGACGAGCTGCCTACGTACCCCGTACGGGGGATCAA
>KE155958.1:395286-411529 GCA_000411075.1 Sisymbrium irio
TTAAAAAATCTATTATAAAAAATTATTAATAAAAAGAAAATAATATTTTTTTAAATTAAGATTTCCTTAATTTTCTTTTCAGAGTCGCAATTTTTTATGTGCAATGTGCATGTATCAAGTTTGCAAAAAATGAGTTTGAAAGATAAACTCTAGAATCAATCATAATTCTCAATTATGATCAATAAGATACTAATATATTAAAAATATGTCTGAAGACAACATTTCTAAAGTGTTTAAATAAATAAATAAAACCCTAAGACAAGATGTTATAAAAGTAGAAAACATAATTAATAAAGGGAGAGTTGAATTAATATTCTAATTTTTTTATAATTCGAAAACTAACTTCTTTAACTAAAATTTTGAAAACTAACTTTCTTCTCAAATACAAAAATAGATAAATACCAGTGATCTCTTACAACAGAAAACCTTTTAAAAAAAAATATTAATTCAACCCTTTCATTTTCTTATTGTTAATTTGAGTGAAAAATGTCAAATCATTATATCTATTAAAATAAAAGGAATATTGATCTCTTACAACAGTGAATGGCCATTGTTTTAATGAACAATAATAATTGCTACATCGCAGTACACAAAGAAAGTTGTAATATTTGTGCATGATTGGGAAATCTAAGTTGACTTTGTAATTAAAAGGCTATTCCAGCAAGTACATGTTTAAGTTGACTATAGCTATATATTTACTCCAAATCGATCACTTCAAGAAAAATATGCATGCATGACTTCATTGATCCCCACTCACTTGCTTCGTGTCGTTCGACGAGATGTTACATTTAAATGCAAAGTAGTTACATTTACGAGGGCATTTATCTAACGAAATGAATGCCTTTTATTTATGGACAAAAATAAGAGATTTTCTTTTGTAAATAAATTACAACTGTTAAAAGGAACGTTTTTTATAGAAAACTGGCCAAGGTTAAAGATCTTCTAACGTAATACTATAAAAGACGTTTATCGATACAGTACGAATACCTTCATTAATTAAACATGTCTTAGAGATACTATAAACTATGTGGCTCATGAAGAAGATCCACTAGTGGGCGGGCAAAACATCTACCTCAAAATTCAGCGGTAATGTGACTTAAATGATAAATAATCTATGATAACAATAGCGAATTAATTTAGGTACTTTTATATGCTATTAGAAATTTTTCGCGTTTCGCACGGATTATTATTATTATTATTATTTTATATATTTTATAAAAAAAAATATTTCATTTTTCTATTTTTCTATTTTATATTATTTAAAACTTTTAAAATCTATTTTTATAGTATTTTTTAATTGTCTTTGTTTATTTTCTCAATTTTCATTATGTTTAAGATTCTTTTTTCACATTTATAAAATATTATTATTTTTTATTTATTTCATGATTTAAAAAATATGATATATATAAAATTTCTTTTAATTGATATTTGCAATTTTTACCTTAAACTTTTTTTATTTATTGTTACCATTTTATACATTTTGTATATTTCTAATATTTTAATTCTTTCTTTCACTTCCAATCTATTTTATTCATATTTGTAAGTTTAATAGAATATAAATGAGATATTTTTTTTTACTTTCAAAATTCTCATTCTTATTCTATTTCTGTTAAATTTAGTTTTGTATGTATATGTAGTTTTTCTCTTTCACTTTTATGTTTTAAAAGTAGTTATTGTTCTAAACTATATAAATTTTTCATTTTTTGTGTTTTAAAATAATTATTGTTCTAAACTATATAAAACTGATAAAAATTAGATTATTCAATTATATTAGAAATGTTGTTCTGGATATTTTTAAAAAAGTTATGTTTTTTTTTAAAGAGTTGTCTTTCAAATTTATATATAAATTATGTTTTTAAGATTTCTTTAAAGTTTGAATCAAAAATATTAATACCATTACATTTAAATAGATAATATTATATATCAGATATATTTTCTACATAAATGTCTTTTCATATTCTAGTTAAATGCTATGAATAGTTATAATGAGAATTTAAGTATGATCTTACAAAGAGACAAAAACTTAAACTAATTAAATGAAGAGAGATGATCAAAATTTTAGAGTTTATGGGATGAGATGGGTGAAAGACAAGGGAGTATATTTTAATTTATATATATAGATATACTTATAATATAATTTTCCTGATAACTCTATAAAATCACTTATTAAGTCATATATAAATACTGGTATAATATGTTAATTTCAAGAAACGTTCAATTTGTGATATCAATTTTTCTGTTGGGATTAGTTTTACACATATTCATCTTAGTATAATATGTGAAAACCAAATATATTAATCTGAGAGATGTAAAGACAACTGAGAATATCTCTAACCATACTTTATTTATCATTCCAAATTTTATTTTAGAATAAACTTCTCTCTAAACCCACTCTATTTTTCATTCCAAAATGGTGTAATGGGTGAGATTACTTGATTTTTACTCCAAGAAATTTTTCGTTTACAAAACTTTTTTCAAATACAAAACTTTTTAATTAAGATCCTTTTCATTACAACGATATTAATTTTCTAATATAACCAGTACATTAGTAGTTTTTATTTAATTTTAATCACCATTACTATAATTTCAATTAACAAGATATTATAATCTCATGTAATTTTGTATTTAGTAAATATTTAATTTAAATAATTTTATAAATTATAAAAAAGGTTTTTTAAAAAAGGATTAATTTTTAAATTTTAAATCTATAAGATCATAATAAAAAACTAAAAGGTAAAATCTATTTAGAATATATTATTTTGGAGTAAAGATTGGAGTAATACGTTAAAGATAAAATCAAATTTATTTTAGAGTTACTCTATTTTGAAATAAAATTTTGAGATTTATATTGGAGATGGTCTGAGGGTATTTTCAACTTATTTCATTTTTTATTCTAAACTTTATTTGGAGTAAATTTTTCTTCAATCTCACTATATTTTCTACTCCGACATTGTGTAATAGTGAGATTACTCCATATCTGGAATAAATTCATTTTTACTCTATTTTGGAGTTAAATTTTTTTATTTCTAAAAATGTCATTTACATACTTTTCAAAATATAATAAGATTAATTTTTCAGTGTAGCTGTTATATTAAGTAACATCTTATTAAATGAAAATATACTAATGGTAATTAAAAATAAAAAAAATAATTATATTTTTATTTTATTTTTATGATCTAATGTAATTTCATAATTTATGAATGTTTCTTTTTTAAAAAGGGGTCAATTTGTAAATGTTTTAGATAAAAGTTATAATTTATCTAAAATATTTTGTTTTGAGTAAAAAATAGAGTACTATATTAGAGAAAAACTCAGTTCAGTTTTGAAATAAAAAGTTAGAGATTATATTACAGATTGGCTGAATACGACGAGTGGAAAGAAATACGTCTACCCAAACATTGAGACTCAACTCAACATTGCTTCTGGATGCTCCGCGAATGTCAAAGGGACACCAACATGTTATTCAAAACGGACACCAACTATGAGTTGCACATGAACATTATGGCTAGAGAGAGAGAGAGGCAAGGCCAGGGAGATAAACCAAAAGGATATGTTTCACGGTCTGGCCATCCAGTTTGTATGAATTGTTTGATGATTTGTACTAACAAAAAAAAACATACAAATAGATGATTTTCTTGACCGATTGACGAGCTGATCAAACGTATGACCCCATATACTTCTGAAGTAAACATATTCTTAGTTATCAATATTCTTACTTAGACATCAGAGAGATTTATAAAGGAAAATCCTTTGTTTTTGTCTCTTAGAGGCGCCAATAACTCATATTCTCTTTTTGTGCAGGTGAACACTTGATTAGCTGAACGCCATCCGACAAATAACGATGATAGAAGAGACATCTCATTTCTCTAGTAGATAATTTTTTTACCCATGTTCAAGAAATATTTAACCGAACATGTGATACATGATCAATACCAAAATCAGACATTCAAAGCAACTGGACAAAAAGATTTTTAACAGTTTTCAGAACAATTATAAAAGTATATACAATTTTATATTGATTTTTCAGCCATAGGGGTTCAAAACAAATTCAAACTAGTCTAAAATGAAAAGGTTAAATATTATGGTTATTTTAGATATTCACACTGTCAAAATTCCAACCATGATTGAAATAATTACTCTCTCCTTTCAATGAAAATATATTTTAAAAACTTTTCACATATCTTAAGAATAAATTTATAATACCAAATACAACTTTTTGGAATTATATATTTTTTAAAACGTATTTATTATTTTATTGAACCTCATATAATGAGTATGAGTAATACATATAAACAATTCAAACTTTGTAGTGAAAACATGAAAAAATTATTTTCAAAACAAATTTAAAACAATTAAAAAATCTATTTTTGTAAAAAAAAAATTCAAAAAATCTACTTTTGTGGAACGAGAAAGTATGAAATAACTCAAAGCCTAGGGTGACGTGTCTCAACTATTGTTGTTACACACTGTACAACTGTAGTCTCAACTTACGAACAAAAGAAAAATGCTTTCGATTACCATAAGTTAGTTAAAGCCTCTCAAGCTGAGAGATATATTTTGGTGAGATGTTGTTCTTTTGGGCACTATAAATTTAAAAATCTTAAAACTTGTAAATTGTTAGCAAATATAAAATTCATCTAATAGAAACAACTCATCTGCACCACAATTAATCAGGAAAAGCGAAATCATTAAAACCATAAAGGCATAAACCTTATCTATACACTTTATTAATAAGACCCCATAACATACAAAATATAACAAAAATTCAATATCCACTTATGAGAAGCACTAAGATCAGCTTTTTCTTTATGACTTTCTTTCTAAAGGTAAGCTGGTAGTCACGATTATCCCATTTTCTAATTGGAAATCGTAGAAGCGGTTTCAGATCTTTAGACAAAATTCCAAAAGCTAGCAAAGTTAAAAGAAAATTGGGTAAAGTATGAGTGTACTTGGCCAAACACCATATTGTTGAGATCATTACAGGAGAAATAATAATTTATTTGAGTTTAAATGATCATAATCGCGACACATCATCGCCTCGGTATTCATAGAATCGAGAGGATCAGCTTCAGAATTAATATGGTGGGGTCTTATTAATCCATTGTTCTCCAACCAATTAAGGAGTTAGGTTATTTGCGCACAATCCTGGCTGCCAAATCAAGTTTTTTGACTTCATAATGTTGATAACACGTGGTCTTTGATTTTAACAGTAAAGTTTTCTAAATTATATAGATAAATATATTTATATATATATATATATAAAAGTAGAATACATCTGAAAATTATAAAAGCATAAATACGAGACTTTAACTCATCTTGCCTTTTCATTTTATCATCCTCTTCTGAGGAGTTTAATCGTCATTTTCACAATCAGTTTCATATATATATTTAGTTAGTTACAATGCAAACAGTAGTTTATATTAGTGTTCGATCGATGAATTTTTGATTCTCACATATGAAAAGTCAATAAGTCTGTAATGATTTTCTTGGTCTATTTTTTATATTTAATTTTGCTCGCTCTTGTTTATCATAATTTGTAATTACATTATTTCATAACATTTTATTTACGATAATATACTTATAAAATTACGATAATTTACTTATAAAATATATATACAATTATGAGTTTATATTGTTCTAATATTATGCGATATACGAGCATATATAATATACTACATATAACACACTATTTAATATATATATATCAAAAGCCACATGTAGGGCATCGCGGTTACTAGAGGTATTGGTTTAAACTTGTCACTCACTATAAATAAAAAGATGACAGAAGTGGAATGTTCAATTATGTTGAAGTTATTCTAGTATAGTAGTTATAAGTTGTCTGTAGTTAAAAGTTATAGGTGAAGTGTTCAATTATATATATACAGATACTCTACATTCCATTCCAATTGACGAAAAGTTATGCTGACTCTAACCTAACAAATAAACGAGAATTAATCAAATCAGAGGAATCTTGCAAAACTTTGACACCATTTTGAACTCGATGCAATACAGAAAGATAACAAAATTGACATAGAATTTAATTCATCTCCTGCGCGTGCAAATGGACTAATGGAATGTTACTTTTTTGTTGGTAAAGAATAATGGTATTTGATTTGGAATTGTGCTGTAAACGCTCTCCCGAGTTCAAGTCCTACGTCAACAAAATCACTTGCACGTTAAAAAATAGGACTTAGGCTTGTCCGTTATGCTGTGGGTTAAGTTTTCTCTGTCGGGATGGTTCACCCTTGACTTGAGATTAGCCAGACAGCTTTGCTATGGACAAGATCAAATAATTTAGTCTTGTCATCCCATGTTCGATGCTGACTGGACCACCCACGGTTAGTTTTTCATAAATTAGAAATGAATGTACATATATATGAGTCACTACTCACTAGTCACTTAACTAAATTAACAACTTACTAAGCACGTTTGAGCTAACCGCTAACAAACGCCTACAAATAGCTCTCTTAACTGTAAATGTTTTTTCAACATTCAAATAAGGATCCGTAGTGAACCATTTATTCCCTAGATTGTTTCCTACTCTCATTAGTTTTTCTTGTCTTTAAAAATTAGCTAAGTGTTTGCCTAATCGTATTTTTTCTTAAATCTATTTTTGCATTTTAACAAAAGACAACATTTTAACAGATTTTTTTTATTTCCGTGATTTTTCAAACTTAAAATTCAAACAATTAGTTGCAGTGAAAAATTTCTCATTTATAAGTAAAATTTTATAGAGAAGAAATTATATGGTTTAGTTTTTGGTAAATTTTCTTACACTAATTTCTTTTTTGGCAGAACCAAATTTCTTATACTAATTAAGAGTTACAAAATATCGAGTCACAAATTATAATTTGATTTGAATATGAAGTGTTTGATTCGGATTAACAAATCATAGCGAAATAGTCTAAAGAACAAACCGTATGTTAATATGCTTTAAAATGGATTCGCATTTTTCCATCTTAAAGACCTAAAAACTTAAAACTGAGCCGAATCAAAAAGAAGAAGAAGAAGATTTATTAATGCCATCTGAATCTAAATGAAAACGAGATTGCTAGATATAATTATTCGAATGCCAATGAATAAATTAATCCAAGTAATACGAAGAAGAAAATACTTGATTTAATAAATGGCTCCTCAGCTAATAAGTAATAAGTAGCCCACTATCAATAATGAAATTCATAATAGATTATTAAATTATAACTATTCGATCATGAAAGTTTTTAAAGTAGGGATATGTGTCGTATAGCAACTGTGTACACACATTCAAAGTTGACCCCCTTCAGTTGCCACTTTTATAATTTGGGTTAAATCCAACTTTTGGCCTGTCTCTTTCATCAATTAAAATAACTCTCACGGAGAAAAGCCAACATTTTATTCTTGACAAAGAAAACCTCTTTATATATTGACATAGTCGACCAAAAATATATTAAAATAAAACAACGATTTTAAGATCCTCAGCAATAGAGAATCAGAAAAATGTAACAAATAGAGTCATAACAACAACCTTAAAAAAACCTTATTTTACATGATACTATCATAATTTTCTTTTTATTATTGCAAACACTAGTAAATTATAGCATTTTGATATGTATCTATTGTATTTTTTTTTTAATATTACGTATTGTAATCATTACAAAACATATTTGGGTACACCACAGTTGTTTAGTGCTTCATTAGTTTTATTTTTTATCTATACCAAAGTGTTTCACCAAATTTATTAAAATAAATTGTTTCGAAGATAACTATAATGGCATTCGAGTAGCGATATTTGGTATATTTTGTCCCTCTTCTTCTTTGTTTTATTTTAATTACGGAATCTTTGTTATATAATTAACTAAGTGTACTCCAGAATTATAGCATAATCAATCATATGTAGAATTCTTCTATGTTCTATTCAATTATGTAAGTGTTCTATATTCTTACGACATATATAAAACGTTTGGTGTTGCTATCTGAGCTGTCGTAGTTGATCGCTCCAGAGAAGATTAGACAAAAATCCTTACTGAAGCTGCGGCCCACCACTCTGAAATAGAGATAAACATAAAAAATTAGGTTAGTGTATTACTATAAATAAATATGCACAGTACAAAGTTGACCTTGCAATGTCGATGATTTTCAAATAATAACTATCTTTTAAAATGCAAGGACAGGAAACTTATCACTATTATCAAGAAACACAATTTCCTCTAAAGGGGTCTCTATATATAAACTTATACACCAAAAAGATTTAACATAGATCCAGAGAAATCCTCAAACAACAAAACAAAAGTTACAAAAAGACATGAAGCAACAACGTTACTTGGTCGTCTTCTTCTTTGTCCTTTTCAGCTTTCTCCTGGTAAAGCTTCTTCTTTATATTAAACCCTAACTGATCAAGATCTGATTCATAATATAATAAATGTTATAAATTGTTGGTATAGTTTGTGAATCTGAGTGAAGGAAGATCAGGAGGGGTTGCAGAGGAATATTGGAAGAAGGTGATGAAGAATGAGCCGTTACCTGAACCAATCAAAGAGCTTCTCAACAATCCATTTAGGATAGGACAAGAGAGGTTCGTCAAGGATTTCAACACCAAATCTATCGTCATCATCTACCACACTCCTAATGTATGATTAAATATTGAATCTCACATTTATATATATGGCTCTGCATTTATGTATGTATCGGTTTATACATGACATGCACGTATATGTGTGTATTAATTAAGCAATGAACAGCGCGCTGCTTGTGTTGTTATAGACTAGGTATATTTTCCATAGTGAAGAGACGTTAACCCTAGCGATAAGGGATCTATTTTGTTTTAACCATTAATGAGAGTCTTTGTGTGGTAATGCCGTAATGGCTTCACGTTGTTTGTCTGATATATAAAATTAATTAATCTATGGTGCTATCTGTGTCTTTATTATATTTTGTATGGAAAATAAGGAATTTCAACATCTCATCTCAAGGGAGATACTTAATTAGCGTAACTTTCCTCTAAATGAAAAGTTATCGAAAGAATCATAAACATTAGTATAATCAATCAATTCATTCATAGTACTATTTTCTCGCATTCGTTACATATAATAATTTATCGAAAGAATAATGCATTCGTAAAATCTAAAAGGCTATGACTGATAAAAGTAAATAGTAGAATAGTTTGTCGTAATGTGGACTGAAGCACATAGAATATAGCGTAATTTCTCTCCTCCTGAAAATAACTATTTACTTTCTAGTGATATAAGCTGAAGTGCGAGTAATTATTTTGTTCTTGAAAATTTCTCCCTCTCAGTGCCAAACTAGTCAGAGCCTAAATCAATTAAAAAGAAAACATCCTTAAAAGTTAAACAAGATAAACATTGTAAGAATGAAAACAAACCATTGGGTCTTTTCATAAATGTAATGGAAACAACAAAGCTGAACAATGTTCATAATGTAGGAAAAGAAAAAGGAGAGATCCACAAATATACGGCCACAAACACTGACCAGTCCGATTACGTTTTACTTTTTATTCATCAAGGTAATACTTTTTTTTGGTTTTAATAATTTACCACAGAACAACAGATTTACAATATGGTAAAACCCTCGCAGAGTGTTGTGAAAGAATCCTTTTAGCATTCACATCCTGTTGACCTCTGTGGATTGCTAGTTCCGACATCGATTGTGTCTGGCAAGTACCTGAGATCAAGCATCAAAACAACAACACAACAATGTTTAAGACAGAATCTCTGATCTATCAACCGCGGGAAGAAAATGTATAAGCAAAGCACGTGACTGGGATGGCGTGTTTAACAAACTTACATTTCTTCCTCTTCGCCACTCTTCATTGCATTCTTGGTAATACACAGGAATGCGTCTTCTACATTGGTGCCTTCTTTGGCAGAGGTTTCATAGTATGGAATGTTTCCTTTTGAAGCACACCATGCTCGAGCCTTCTTCTCTGAAACCACCCGACTGTTTCCACCATCTACATCGACTTTATTACCGATAACAACAAAAGGAAAGTTCTCTGGATCCGACGGACTTGCCTGCAAACCACAAGAGTAACCAGCATTATAGCTAAGTGCTTTCTATTGAATAAAGACATTGTCAAAGCATGTGTGAAGATATGCACTAACACATACCTGGATCAGAAACTCTTCTCTCCAGTTATTGAGATTCTCAAATGATTTCGCGGAATTGACATCATAGACAAGTACACAGCAATCAGCACCTCGATAAAAAGCTACACCGAGGCTCTGGAACCTTTCCTGACCAGCCGTGTCCCATATCTGATGAAAAAGCAAGACCTTAGCTCTTATGGCCAGACAACGAGCACAGTACATAAGAGTACTTGGGATTAAGTCTTAATCTAGTAAAGATTCTGCCAACCCTTTTTGTGTTTTCCTATGTCTGATTATGCCCAAAAAAATCCTTTACAGATCACATTAGAAACGAGTATGAACCGTTACAAAATTGGAACTATAGAAACGAGTATGAAGCGTTACAAAATTGGAACTATAAAATTTCCAAAAGTATAAGATGAGACACCAGTACGCTTAAATTCCTTTCAAAAGTAACGCCTAGATTTGACTAAAATGATCAGCCAGAAGCTCATAAAGTAATCAACTTTCTTTCCAATTTTACTTCTGCCATTTAGGAGTCTCAAACTCATACCAAGCTGCTAGGCAAGTGAAATATACCCAAAGAAAAGAACGAAAGGAGTTTACTTATATAAGCGCTGCGACAACAAACCTGTAAAGTGAAAAGCCTGTCTTCATATTGAACTTCCTTAGTCAAGAAATCAGCCCCAATGGTCGCCTTGTACTGGTTGCTAAATTTCTTATTAACATATCTGAAAACGTGGTGTTAAAGTGAAACCAGAACACAAATCTAACTCGAGAAAGGTCAGATTCCATGCTATAAAAACAGAAGTAATCATTCCATATATACAAAACCATAGTAAACATAACACTTAACTCCATTCACAAACAATAAAGGATACTGATTCATCAAAGAAGTCTTCCCCACCCTGCAAAATTACAAGTCCAATGAGTCTCAACTTGAATAAACATACAAATACTTCTAAAAATCACGACAGACAATATCTGTTTCAAAACGTAATCACTCTCACCAAGAAGAAAACTCAAATCCCAAAAACAAGTTCTCCCTTTTGATTGCTAATACAAGACTGAATGATTTCACATAAAGATTCTAACTTTATTGAATACGATAATACAAAGATTCAAGCATTCAACTTTCTTTTCCAAGAAGAACAAAAAACATGAACTTTCAGTTGCAATAACTCATACTGAGAGAACCCACCAAAGTGAGAATCAAACATAACCTTAACTATTGAGAGACTAATGGTTCAACTACTTCCCCATGTGATTGATTAACAAAGCCTAAGAGCCTAACAAAATCTTTGACTACACAACACACTTCCAAGAAGCTACATAACAATTGAATCAAGCATCAGCCCAAACTCAGATCGAATCCAATCCAACCAAAGATCGAATCTTTGAACTCAAAACAAAACTGAAGAAAGAAAAACAGACCCGCTATCTCCTAGGATGATGACTTTGAGAAGAGTTCTTCTACGAGAAGACATCGAAATTCACTGGATCTCTCTCTCTTTGTTGCTCTCTGGTCTGTTTATGATCAAAGTCGGTGTTGTTTTGTTTCTTCTTCTCTTCCTTCTTGTCCTTTGAGTCTAAAATGCTGTTGCTGCTGACCTGTCCTTTTATAAAATAATTAAATAAAAACAATTTTTAAAAGATTTTATCGTTTTTAATTATTTTAGATTTTTGGATGTGTTTTAGTGGTTTGACTTGACTGTCTGTTTTTGGGCTTCTAAAAGATTTGGATTGCTAAAAGAAAGCAGACTGTATTATCTCGCTGGGCTCGAATGGTGGGATTTTAAGATTTTAAACATTATTATTTCTGCCATGTAAGAAGTTGGAGTAAACAAGTTTTGTTCTTACCGAATCTTTGTGCAATTAATGGTATGTTTGAACAGAGGATGTATGATTCTGGTCAAAGTTTTCAGATACCTTTTTGTAAAAGAAAATGATATGTGATTCTTAAAGAAAAAAATCTAACCATTTATGTTATATCGCGTCAGACAATATCTACGGGTTATAAAGTAAAATATCTAGAAAAAAAGAAAAAAAAGAAAAATATTTAGGGTTTTTTAGGGGATGAATGAACCACCCCGAGATGTGTCCAACTGTCCAAGGGTCGTGATTTTATACCAAAACAATGCCAAGCCTCGTCCAATCAGAAGGTTACGAATTTCAAACTAATTAATTAGAGACATGAACTAGGCCAAAAGAAGGAGTAGCATAATAGGGAAAAAAAGATTTGCACCTCTTCACCAATTTGCATGGAACATCTATTTAAACTCTTATCTACAAAGTAAAAATCACTACAGCACCACCACCCATCACAATAAAACATACAAAGAATCACTCATGGCTTCGCCTTCCCCTTTTACTGTCTTCTCCGGCGTCCCTTTTGCGTCTGGAGTGACGGTATCGAGAGAAGAGTTCAATGCGTTTCACAGAATCGACAGAACCTTGTTCACTCGTCTCGTCTTTGGTCTTAACCGAGAGGTGGAGCAAACGTCTCATGTGCTTGCATTTCTCTACTTGCTTGAGCAACTCGGTTGCGTCCGCAACTTGATTGAGTATCTTGTCTCGCTACAAGACGACTTCATCAACGCGATGGCTAACGAAATCGTGGTGTGTGTAGGCATCGTCTACAACGAAGAATACTCAAGGTTCTTCGCTGTCAACAACAACAATGACGAGGCGTACATTCCTTTGCTCTTGCGCTTGACTGGACGCAGGCTTACACTCAATTTCATCAACCAAAACCGTCAAGCTTTTCTGCGTGGAGTGAATAAGAATCTCGCAGATGTCTACAACCGAGCTTTCAAGGATCTACGCGAGGAAGCCGAGAGGCGCCACAAGGAGAAGTTGTTGGCGTTAGAGAGGGAGAAAGCCATCGAGGAGATGAAGAACATGAGGTTGAATGCTCAACAACAATCCCATGGTACGTTGAACGTTCAGCAACGAATCCCTACTACGTGGGGCATGCAACAGCAAACCCCTGTTAGGTTAAATGTTCAACAAGGGACGCCTAGTGTGCAACAAGGGATGCGTACTGTTCAACTAGGGTCCCTAACTGTTCCTCTAGGGATCCCGATGGAACAGCAAGTGTTCCCCAACGTTCAACAAGGAATACCTGTTGTTCAACGGCAAATGGCTCCTACTCCTCCTGATGAAGAAGTGACCATCACGTCCGCCACGGAGACAAATGAGGCGGAGAATGATGAATGGGTAGTGCCGGCGGATGATAGGACGGTTTTTTTGACCTTTTCAAAAGGTTATCCGGTGTCCGAACCGGAGGTGAGGGCTTTCTTCACAAGGAGATTTGGGGACGTAATAGAAGAGGTACTGATGCAAGATGTGGAGGAGAATGGACAACCCTTGTTTGCGAGAATGGTGTTGAAGGATGAATATGCATGGAAGATGGAAGAGATTGTGACCGTAAGGAACAGAAGTAAGTACACTATCGATGGCAAACATGTTTGCGCTCGCAAGTACATTCGCAAAATCCTTGCTGCTTCTGCTTCTCCCCCCTCCTCCTCCTCTTCCTCCTCATATGTCTGACCGTCTTCTTCAGTATTTTAATCATGAGTTATAATTGTTCCTAAACAAAAAAAAAGATGCTTTAATTTGGTTGTAGTACCACAAAATAAATATGTATTCAGTGGACGAGTCTGATTATCTATTGAATATGTAATCATCGTTTGGCATTGTTTTTGTATGAAACTGTAAAATGCGAAATATGAATTTGAAATTATATTTTGCATATGCCATGTATTATTATTGTATTAGATATGATAATTGTTAACAGAAAAAAAACATATGTAAGCCATTTTAATATAAAAAAATGAAATCGATCATTTATTCTAAGGGAGGGAAAGAAAATAAAACCTCAGAATCATCAAATTGATATATACAAAAAAATCTTAATAAATTTATTTAATGAATAAATTTATTTAATGTAAAATTCACATAATTCAATAAAATAATAATATAATAACTTTTTGAAAATTTTATATATAAATATAGACTCAATAATATTATAAATAAATAATCATATAGATTTATACATATATAAATAATGTAATAAAATTAGATATGATTATAATATTTTTAGTTTTTACTTTAAATTAAAATTTATTAATATTTAATATCTAATATTTTTATTCTATTGAAAATTTTATTAATATTTATCTTTTAGATTGAAATCTAAAACTTATAAAAATGTTTACACATGTTTGTAGAAAAAAAATTTAAACATGGTGATCATTTTTATATTTCTAAATAGTTTCAAAAATATTATAATATTATTTTCAAATATAGTTATTTCTTTTTATAAATGTTGAGCTTATAACCATTCATAATTTTGTATAAATATTTAATGTATCTTGTTAAAATCTATTTTAGTGTGATAGTAATTTCATTTTTATAACTTGAAGTTTTTATATAGTATCTTTATTAATAAATTAAATTAAATTTTTTAGAATAACATCATTTTCTAAAAAAAGTTTTAAAAAATATTATGAATAAAACATGTATTTTTATAAATTAATAAATTTAATTCATAACATTATTAATTTATAAAAGTTTCACTATATGTACCAATTACCATTAGTAAATAAATGAAAAATTATGTAAGTTACTTTAAACTATAAAAAATAATTGTTAGCAAGCAGCTCTCGTAGCTCAGTTGGTTAGAGCACCCGTTTAGTAAGCGGGAGGTCTTGAGTTCAACTCTCAACGAAAGCAGAATGTTGTAACTATAATTATTCCAAACGGAATTTTAAATTTTTTGCTTACCTGTACAATTCTCAAAATAGAAATAACAATTTTATAATCAAAAACATACTTAAAAATAGTATAGTAAAAAAAAATGAACGTCCTCGAACCTGCCTTGTTCCTTCCTAGGAATAGGAAAGGAGTTGGTTGTTCCTTGTTTCATCTCACAATAGCTTTCAACTGACACCATCGGAGAGCGAGAGCGAGGGAGAGAGAGAGAGATAATGGCGGAGGGGCAGTCCCCGGAGAACTCACCGCCAGCACCTCCTCCTCCTTCTCCGTCATCTCCCTCTTCAGGCGATCAAACAATATCATCTCCTCCTACTTCCGACGATCAAACAACATCTTCTCCTCCTCCTCCTCCGTCTCCAACTCTAGCCCCTCCACCTGAACAACAAGATGAAACATCTCCTCCTCCGCCGGAAACCTCTTCTTCCTCTTCACCTCCACCACCATCATCTGACTCCTCTTCCTCCTCCTCGCAATCACAATCCCCACCTCCTCCTTCACCATCCGCGCCGGAGCAGAGTGACAACAAAGGAAACAACAACGATAATAACAAAGGAAATGATGGAAGCAGTGATGGAGGAGGGAAGAACACTTCTCTTCCTCCTCCACCACCTTCTAAGACATCCGACCATAGCTCCCCCTCGCCACCAAAATCACTGGCGCCGCGTACAGGCAATGGTGGCTCGAATTCGTCAAGTAACGATCCTCAGAACATGGGTGTTGTTATAGGACTTGTGGCTGCAGCTGGACTTTTGTTCGTTGTCATGATATTGTTCTGCGTCTGTTGTTTTCGGAAGAAGAAGAAGAAATCAAAGCTTGATCAGATGCCGTATTACGGAAGCAATGCGTACGCTGCAGGCAAAAGTATGTATATACAAAACCCATTGAACCCTAATTAAAACCCATTAGGTTTTTTGTTTGTCAAGAAAACAGCTTAAATTTTGTTTCCTGTTACCCAAAATATTAGAGGAAACATAAACCCAACTTAAAACCCCGTACCAATTCTTTACCTCTACTTTACGCCACGATTAATGATGATTATAAACTGTTTCCGTATTTAGCCATGAATATCATAAAGTTGATTTCTTGTTACCCAAGAAAGCATTTGAATCGGTTTGCTCTGCAAGACATTCTAGTTCTTATAAATTTTATATTGAAAATCACATTTCATCTACGTCTTGTCTTATCTTTTTTTTTTGTTGGGTGCGACTTCAGATGGGGGTGATCAATACTTCAATGGTGCTGCTACCCAACAACAACAACATTACAACCAAAATGATCACACTGTCAATCTTCCTCCACCTCCTGGATCAATGGGAACAAACTGGATGAATTCACCGCCGCCACCACCACCTCCAGGAAACTGGCAGCCAATGCCTTCACCA
>KE155958.1:425897-444083 GCA_000411075.1 Sisymbrium irio
CGTAATTCTCAAAGGAATTGATCTCCAAATCAGAGCAAAAATTGCTTCTATTAACCCTTCAAACCCAACTCTCAGTTCAGCTATGCTCCAATTATGGTTCTCCTCCCCGATTACTCCTCCGTGATTGCTCTCTAAATTCCAACTCTGCAAAAAAGCTCGATGAAAACGATGACTATAAACGTTATTGTTATCATTTGGGTTTGGGTTTCTCCGTTCTGTTTATCTCTTCTACTATAACCATTATCATTATCATTTGGGTTTGGGTTTTTGTTTATCGGGCTTTAATGGTTAACTCTACTTAAATTTGGGGTGACTAAAATTTGTAAACTTTTTATTTCTTTCCTGCTTTTTAATAGTAAACCTTCTTTCAAAAAAAAAAAAATAACGATAATGCTAAATCTCTCTCCCTCCAGATGTGCGTATATATGTGTGTGTGCGCGCGCAAGAGCTCAAAATAATGTATACTAACGACATAACTTTGTGTTGTACATGAAAGGACTCTAAGCGATATGTGATATCTTGCCTCTTGGCTTAATCACCTTTAACGTTATAGGGTCCTTGGCATCTAACATGTACCGTAAACGCATATTTACTTAATGGATGAAACATCTATATATATAAAATAGAATGTTCTCTCTTCTCTTTCATCCACATCATTCAAGAAAATCTAAAATTTTGACACATCATTATTTTTTCATTTAGTTGATTTTTTTAAAATTATACACTAAAACATATTACAATTATTGATAGCATTTAAATAGAATATGAGGAGACATATATGTAGAAAATTAATAGCATTTAATCAAAATTATTAATAACATATAAATATAACAAAATGAATAACTTTGATTTCAACTTTGAAAAAAAATTCCTAAAAAAACATATATTACCTAACATATATTATAATTTTAAATTCAATGTTTTAAGTTGAATATATATTAAATGTATAAAATTTTTAAAAGAGAATATGAAAGGGCTTTTCTTATATATTATATGTTTAAAACTACAAAAAAACATAATTTATTAAAAACTGATAAATTTACTTATTTCAAATTATATTACATAATATATATCATATACTATAGTTTTAAAATTAATGTTTTCTATTCAATATATATTCAGTAAACATATGTTCTTTTAATATTAAATAAAATAAGGTCAACTAATAATAAATAATTTATATTTTAAAAAATTAACATGTCATCAATAAATTATGGTAATTTATCAAATACATAAAAATAAATGAACAAAAACAAAAGTAATTACTGCACATCGAAAAATTTTAAAGAACAAAACAGAGATATCAAAATGAAAGAGAATATATATAAAGTAAAATTTATTCTCTTCTCTTTTATCCACATCATTCAAAGAGTTCTAAAATTTTGACACATCATCACTTATTCATTTAGTTGATTATTTTTATAAGATTATACATTAATACACATTATAATTATTGATAGCATTTAAGTAGAATATGAAAAGACATATATGTTAAAAAAAATTAATAGCATCTAATCAAAATTAATAATATTATATAAATATAACAAAATGAATAATTTGATTTGAAATTTGAAAAAAAATTCCTAAAAACATATACTGTTAAATATATATTATAGTTTTCTAAAAGAAAATACGAATGGACTTTTCTTATATATTATATATTTAAAACTAACAAAACTCAATTTATTAAACAGATAAATATACTTATTTTAAATTATATTACATAATATATATCATATAGTATAGTTCTAAAATTAATGTTTTTATTGAATATATATTTAATAAACATATGTTATTTTAATAATAAATAAAATAAGGTCAATTAATAGTAATAATGTATGTTTTAAAAAATTAACATGTCATAAATAAATTATGGTGGTCTATCAAATTCAAAAAAATCAAATTAAAAAAAAAAAAAAGTAATTGCCATACAACAAAAAAAATTAAAGAATAAAACAGATATATCAAAATAAAATAAAAAACTAAAAGAACATGACTGTAAAAACGCTAATAAAATGAATAATATTTAAATAGATTAACACAATATCATCTTAATATACAAAAAATGAACGTTTGAATAGAAGAATAAAAAAATATTTCATATCGTACTAAAAGTATGAAAGCGTAGGAGACGGTAACTGAAAATCATAACAGGATTTAACGAAAATAAAATAAGAACGACAATTCTGAAAATAAAAATTATGTATAATTATTATATCACTAAAATTTCTAAACATGAATGAGATAGATCGAGATGAAATATATACTACAATTTTTTTTTTTAAAAATTGATTAAAAATATTAACTATTTATAATTTATTTATTTACTGAACCGCCCGTAAGACGGGTTAATCCTTAATAATATATAATATTCAATATAGTGACTTGTTTTTCAAATTTGTTGTCGGTGTATGTCAGTTTGTGTACAATAAAAAGAAGAAGTCATATACTCCATACAGTAATAGGTTGTTTCTCTCAACGTTTCATTATTCATTTCTATTGAATTTGTGTTGGCACATTGGTCATTAAGAGTTAAGACATTAAGGCTCTGTTCGTTTCGTAGTCGTTAGCGATAGCGATCAGCGACAGCGATTATCGATAGCGACTAGCGATTAGCGAAACGTTATTATATTCGTTTAGTTATCACTAGCGATTAGCGATTGATTGCTGCGACTGATTGCTATATTGTTCGCCTAGTTATCGCTAGTTATAAGCGATTGATCGCTATAACTAATCGCTGTGTTGTTCTTTAACAATCGGTGCGACTAATTTTTTAAATATATTAATTATCAAAAAATATTATATAAAATCTGATTAATAGATTTTTAAAATATTAAAAAGTGAAATTTAAGACATTAATGATAAAAATTGTAGAATTTTAATTACAAAACTAAATTTAAAGGAGAAAGGTGATGATACTTCACTTTGATGGAGAAGAAGAAAAAGCATCTGCAAGTGAAGACCATAATTTATGTCTTCTTACAACTTAGTCGCCGAATTTTAATTTTGAACCGTTAGGTAAATCAGCGATTCGAATTTTTAATCACTGTTGTTAGCGATCACTGCTTTTAGTCGTTACCACTAACGTTCGATAAACGAACAGTGATCGTTATCGCTGATCGCTATGCGCTAGCAAATGCGAAACGAACAGGAACTCATACATAATTTCTGTTTTTAATCATCTCACGATTTTGTTATATATTAAATTTTATACCGCCTTTACTGTTTATACAAGAAAAATTTGTTATAAAATTTTCCAAAACAAATCCACAAATACCATGCTTTGTCATCTGGTTGCAAATTGCAATCCATGTTGATCCACTAACCGGGCCAAACCGGAAAAAGACTTGGATGTTATGTGACCGAAACTCGAAAGTCAACTTTATGAACGCACATGCCGAGAAGAAGTTGAGTTGGTACCTGAAGAAAGTTGTACCCCATCATTATGAATCTACTTCCGATTTACATTGCTCATATTCATGATTACATTAAATTGGCACTCTATTAACACATTGATTCATATAAGTTATATGACAGGCCACGTTCACATTTTATAATACAGATTTTGATATACTTCTGAAAAAGTCAAATAACTTCTTCTTTTGTTGGTTTAGTAGTTTGTTTGTCTTCTCTATCGTCGTAACTCGTATATATTTTCAGGTAGTGGGTCACCACATTCATTCTTCCGACTATGAAACTAGTTTAAGTATATGATGATCAATCCAATTGTTTATAACCATCAAAGAGCTACTTAACAATTGACATATACTTCTTTGTTAAAGTATAAAGTATTATATACTTAAAATATCAACCTAAAATATACATATAAACTTAGAACTTATAGAACGTACATAAACCTAAATATACATACCAGCTATACAAATATATAATAAAAATATTTATTAATTTTGATTGGATGCAATATATATACGTCTAATGTTTAAGCAGTCTAATGTCAAAACTTCCTCAATACAGTTGCTTTGAATGCTTTTTAAGACAATGAATTTGAATATAAAAAAGTTGATAAAAAAAAGAAACGTTGGTGTGAACAATTATTTTCTTTTACATATGATCGACATGGTATGCAGTTCTAGCTCGTAACACAGACAACACAGTAGTACTTTTTATATTACGCATAAACATTTAGTAGATACTAGTTTTAGCAAATATTCTTATCTATTAATATATTTAAATATAATCATTTTAAGAATAAACATTTAGCTGAGGTATTATTTACATGTTGCTGTTGTACATTAATGATTCATTAGAAGTTTATTAAGAGTAGTTGTGAAATTTAACTTTATCTTTACTAAACATGTACAATGATGAAACATGTATCCAAACAATTTAAAATAAAAAATTCAACTTTCTCTAGTTAATTAAAAATGAAAAAAAAAGATATTTAACTTTTAAATTAAATAATAAATTTAATTCAATATAATATAGCAATTATTCTTATAAATCATAAAATCAAATTTTAGTATAAAATGATCTAACTAAATTTAATCCTGAAAATATTAAAACTTGCATAATATATAAAATGTAAATTATTAACATAAAATATTTAATTCTACGTATATAAAAATATAAATTTATATGATTATATTACTCACAAAAAGAATGAAACATAAAAAACTGAAAATAGTTTTTAATATAAATTGATAAAGTTAATAAATTTCAAAAAGATTTAATTCTACATATATAAAATATAAATTTATATGATTATATTACTCACAAAAAGAATGAAACATAAAAAAAAAGAACAAAAGAATCAAAACAATTTAAAAATTTCCCATCTTTAGAATCTAGTTGTTATTATCTAATAAAAATGTATAATTAATTATTAGCAGATATTGTATATTATTTCGTATGAATTCAGAACAATAAAATTACTCATATAACTTCGTTCAATTATACCATGCAAGTTTTAATTAATAGCTTGTTCACATTTCGACGTTAAAAAAAAATAGTAAGACGTTCCAGAAAAAAAAAGCTTGTTCACATTTCATTTTTGCACTACATTGAAACACTTTGGGCTTTCATTGGAACATATTTTATCCAGTAAACTGCTAAAGAGGCTTAATATAATTGGGCTGAAATATTAATGGGCCCGAAACAGACCGACCCGACCTGACTTGACTAACTTATGGATAATCCGATAAATGGGTTCAAGAAAATACTGAAATCGTTGGCGCCAACAAAGAGAACATCTCCGAGAATTGCAATTTCGCGTTCAGAAGATCTTCGCCCCAAAGATGGCAGTAAGAAATTCTCCTTTTCGTATTCTCGTATTCTCGTATTCTCGTGCAGTTTCATTTGAATTTCTCGTATGACCAAAATTGTCTCTTTATTCAGATTTCGACCGGTTTTGAGAGAAAATTGATTTTTTAATTGATTTTCTATTGATTGATCAGATTCTGAGGAGTAATGTGTTTGATAAGATAATCTAATATGATTGATGCAAAAATTCCCAATCTTTGGTATCTAGGGTTTCCAACTCTGCTCGTAGCATTCTACACCTTAAAATTGTTTATCTTTTTATAATTATTTTTTCCAAATTTTGTTCTTTTTATAATTATTTTTTTCCAAATTTTGGTGAAACTGATCTTGATATGTGACATTTGCATAAATGGCTGGTTGTTGAATTAATTGTGGTTACTCACATCTGCTTTTGCCACTCTGATCTGTAAAACATCGAACCACCCTTTCTTTTAGCAACATGTGATTTGACCATGTGATGGATTAGTGCTCCGACCCCATTCGCTTTATTCCGTTTGTTATAGTTTGTGACCTCTCTCTTTCTTAATCCACCTCCTTGGAGGTGGATTATATTAGTGCATGTTTCTCTCATTTGTGGGCCTTCGACAATTTTCTCTGGGGCTTCGTGTTGTCACATTTTTATATGGCCTGGTGATCAAGAAGGAGAGGTAGTCTTCTACTACTTTTGGAAGGTTACATACATTATTGTAGTTATATGCTTTTTACATAGAGAGAGCATTAACCCATATGATAATCAGTAAAAATAAGCTAGTGGCAGAGCTTGAATTTTATAACCTTTAAACTTGTTAATGCTAAGATTGAGACATTTCTCTTTAGTTGACCTTAGCGTATTGGCCACCTCCAATCAACTATTTGTTTAATGGATTTTTGCCCTCTCACCAACCTGCACGTTTGGACTTCTGATTCTTTTATATTTTCTTTTTCGAATGTGAGCTTTTGCAAAGTCTAGTAAAGTTGGATGCTATTGTAAAAACATTATACTGGCCTGTAATTGTGAAATTTTAAACATTTTAGGAGGTCAAGATACGAAGAAAGTAACATTTCTCGGAATATTTACATCTTGAAATGCTAAATTTGTTTTGAAGTGTAGACGGCTTGTGATCTCGACTCATTCTTTATACACAGTTCTTTAACCGGGTTATTAACATAACTGCTACGAAGAAAGAAACATTTCTTGTAATATTTACAACTTTACAATGGAAATGCTAAACTTGTTTTGAAATGTAGACCGCTTGTGATCTCGACTAATTCTAAACACATAGTACTTTAATCGGGTTATAAACGTAACTGCTACTATAGCTAGGTGACTAGTTTCACCTGAAACAGCCTATCCGTCTTTCCGGTTGTAGTGGTGCTATTTGCACGATGATGCTGTCTTGTGGTGGTTGAGTAGAGCTTAACGAGCTTGTTTGGCTGCAGTCGGCGATCTTTTGGCAGGTTTCGATGAGGCAGTGCCTGCAGGTGGGACATGACGAGTGTGAACTAAGCCACTTGTCTATACACCGTACATGGAATCCGTGGTGGCATTTCGGAAGCAGCTTTACACGCTCTTCGGATACAAACTCTGAGAGACATATGGCACACTCTGTATCTAGGCCAGGCAGATTCAAATCAGTGGAGTAACTTACTGTCTGGAAACTCTTCAAGGCTTTTCGTTTGACTCCTGTGTTGCTCAAGCGAGCTGCTGCCTGGTTGTCACCAGCTTCGGATGGTGCTAAACTGGAGCACCTTAAGGCACATCTTATTACAGAATTGAGTCCAAGTGAGCAAACGAGTGCACATAAGAGGACTGATAGGACCATGACAACATTTGCATCAAAATTGTTATCATCTACTTGTGAGGACGGTGCCGGACTTGGTGATTGATCATGGATGTGAAGTAGTAGTCTTCTGGAGTAAGAACTTTGAAGAACTTCTTGGAGGATCTGAGTTTGTCTCATGATGGGAACAGAGATGACAGTTGACATGCTAGCTTGGTTTTAAGATAGATTTGTGTTTTCAAGGTTTTCCGTTGGAGCTGGTTTATATAGAGGAAAGGTAAGGTTTCAAATTCTCTTTTAGATATTTTAATGAGGAATAGTTTTTTTTTCCTAATTTAAGTTACTTAATTATGGTTTGATGAATAATTTATAAAGATCAAGCCCACAATAAGGTCCTTGACTTTTAGTGACTTATTTTTATTAAATTAATTTGCACCTTAATATGCTTTGTTATAGAAAATAGTGTCCATCATACCAGTTGCTGCAAATGGTAGTGCCATGTGGCTGTGGCTTTAGCAAATCAAATCTCCCTGAATTGCTTCCAGGGACCCATGAGCTTTTAACCGGAGCAGCCATGAACTTTCCCTATCTTTAATATAGCAGCACAACATTCAGATAATATCTCACTGTGCGTTTTGGTATTCAGTCTTCTAATAGATATGTTTTTCCTTCCCTTTGAAGAAATTTATCAAGCTTTACCACATACATTAGATCATATGTTAGTTAGTTTCAAATCATGGTGTTTCGTTTTAGTTTTCTGTGCCTCATGACTTGGCTTCGTTATAGGCACCACCTTGATCGAGTGTCTCATTTAAAAAAACAAGCAAGGCTTGATTTAACTTTTCTTTTCGTTGCCTTTTTGCTATTATTTTTTTAACAGTGGTGGATCTTTAAAAGTTTCGTTGATTTTGTGTGGCTTTGTAGATGTACGGATAAGGTATTTCCCATTCAGTGAATTTTCCACTTATGTTTGAGGGAACAGGAATACACCCCATCCGTAGTAACTTAAGCTGTCCTATGAGTAAGCCAAAAGGACAAAACCTCTCCCAATCAATCTCGTTAAAGGCTACTTTTATCAATAAAGATCACCCTCATAGCATTAGTATCCAGCTCCTCCTTCTTTTTCTAAACAGTTTTTCAATCTTTATCTTTACATGCCTTTGTTTTTTAAAAATGAGTGCTAAAGCAATTGGTCCCACGGATTGAACAAATAGAAAATGATTCTTTTCTTGTTTGCTTTATGAGATATCATCTTTTATTGGTTGCAAATCGTGAGGGAAATCTACATGAATCTAGTATCAAAATGTTTTTCTTGTAGCTCCAAATCAAAGCAAGATTCTTTGAAAGGTGCTTCTATAGAACACCTTCTTTTTCTTTTTTTCTTACTCTTTGCTAATAGCTGGTTAAGTGAAACATTAAATTGGGGAAGATTGTGTATCTTTGGGATAAAAAGTTGATGTTACACAGCAGGATAGGCCTGCTATCTTTTCTTACCAGTCTCACTCGAAAATGGATTCTTTTTATCTTTTGTCTGTGCCAGTTGGTTATAAATGACTTGGTACAAACAAATCGTGGTCAGTTTTTTGGTTCCATCTTTAAAGCAAATTAACTTTACTTTTATCGGTTATGCTCTAATGATCTTTTTGTTTGGAATATCTTAATTTGATACCCATTCGCTTTTTGATTGAAGTTTTTGATTTTTCATGACTAAAACTGCAGAGGTTATAGAGAGAAACGTTATTCAAAGTAAATTAGCCAGTCACTGTATTTCTTTTAATGACTGAAGTGAAATGTTACCAACACAACGAGGTGAAATCAGCGACTTGAGGATAAATAGCTCGACTTGTTGAGAGTTGGAATTTTTTTGACAATGTTCAAGTAAGAGTTTTGCATTCATGATGTGGAGAAGGTTTGAATCCAATGGGTTTTTAAGGGCCATGAGAAAAGCTTAGGAACATTATAATTAAAGTTATCATTAGTCCCGTCTCTTAATAATCTATATACACCATTATTGGTGGAACCTATTCTTAATCATTACTCTTCAATGCAATTCTCAGTGTTCATTTTCTGGGTACTTTTACTAGGCCTAACTTTTACGTGAAATATCTATCAGACTAAATATCTTTTCTAAGTAAATATCTAACAATGTTCAAGTAAGAGTTTTGCATTGATGATGTGGAAACGTTTTGAATCCAATGGGGTTTTAAGGGCCATGAGAAAGCTTAAGAACATTATAATTAAAGTTATCATTAGTCCCGTCTCTTAATAATCTTTATACCATTATCGGTGGAACCTATTCTTAATCATTACTCTTCAATGCCAATTCTCAGTGTTCATTTCTGGTGAACTTTTAAGTGAAATATCTATCAGACTAAATATCTTTTCTATGTAAATATCTATCTGCTCACCTTTTCTACTAAATATCTTTCCCAAGTATATATCTATTTGTTCATCTTTCCTACTAAATATCTTTATTTTCTCTTGATAATGTAGAGAACTTCATTTTGTGTTAGGATGAATTGCCACAGCCTATTGCGTACTGGTCTTTTGCTTTATAACGGTATGTCGACAATCTTTCTCCATTATATTATTAGCATGTTCTGAATTATTTAAAAGCTACTATATCTATTTAATTACAAAAAGTCTGGACATGAATCTACCTTGTTGATTGAGGTCTTTAGTCCAACAAGTGGTGAGAATTTTCTTAAGGCACTATGATAGTGTTTTAAAACATTATCTTCCAAAGCTAACATTGTCCTCTAGTGCTTCTGTAATTACATTCTGCTGTACTTTTAACGCTGTTAATCATAAATAATTCTCTCCCCATTAAAAAACATTAATTAGAATAACTGCAATGGAAAATAGTATTTATAAATATTTTTTAACAAGAGCGAAAAATTGATCATGTTGAGTGTTTCATTATAGTTATTTATAATTGTAATGATGTCTTACTCTTATTCCACTTAGTATATTCAAGGAAATTTCTAGACAGCCTCAATTGTTGAAGAAGTTTAGACAATTAGCTGTTGCAGTAACTACCGAAATTTATCACTGAAATTTTGTATTTAGAAAACACTTTTTTGAAGTATTGAAATACTCAATGGCATATGATATCACAGGTATCATCTGGCAATGATATTCTCAGACGTGTAATGGACATATGCTACCTGTAAACCTCAGTCTTCGTTATAAACCAATAACCCTTCTTTTTGGTGCACAGCCTCAACTACTATTTTTCTCTCACTTTTTAATCGGGACTTTTCAGTACTTATTGTACATCCAATCCAATTAGGGATGCCTAGGATTATAAGCCTTATTTTTATGGCACGTTGCTCCCTTTTAAACTTCAGGATCTCTTAAATCTTGTAGTTAAAACTTAGAACCTGTGGACCTGTGGTCCTTAACTAAACTAATAGTTTTTTCAACAATGAGTTGTGGAATCCAGCTTGTTTTTGAATCATTCAGTTATCAGAATCTCGAGTTTGATATTTGGAGAATATCTGAAAACGACAATGAAAACGACTAAGATATCAAGTTGATCACTCCATGTGATCTCTCTTGTAATTGAAGTGATTTTTAATTATTTTTTTCCATAGATATCAGAGTAGGCCAAGTTTTTAGTTTTTATTCTGTATCTAAACAAAACATTTACCACAGTCTGGTACAAATTTATGAGTACCAATTTGATAAGATGTGGGGCGAGTAAAGTTTTGAGGCATCAAACATGGTAATTGGCATCGACCGTCAGAGTAGAGTAGGAGATGCGTATGATGAGAACAATTGGAGTTCTAGCCTTGTTTTGTTTGATGGAGGTGAAGATTGTTTTATTTTATTTATCTTGGTTGTGGGGTTTGATGTTTGGGGATGGTATTTAGAAATCAACTGTACATTTTTCTAGTGTATTATGGCATAGATATAGGTTTATCACTTGACTGGCGGTTCATAATCTGTGAATTTCAAGTTAGTCCGTTATGGATCTCAGGCCAAATTTCGCATAGCTTAATACTGTAAGTTTTAGGTCTGACTTTTCCCAATAAAATTAGATCAGGTTGTTTATCAAACTATTGGTTGGGTCCATCTTCCTACGGAAGAGTTTATTTTGTTATCATTGGGACAGAGAATCATGTGGTATATTTTTTATCCTGATGACTCATGTGTGTGGATTGGTTTTGAGGCATATAGGCAATGTATTAAATGGATCGGGTCAAGTGGACAGATGAATTTTATTCACGAACTTCACTATCAAACATATATACACGATCAGGTCTGGACTATAATTGCATCACGTAAGCTAAACACTGCTTCTTCACGCAATATCTTGGCATTTATTACCAGGCAACCATTTGTTCTGTTTGGTGACTGTGACACATAAGTATATACGAGTATTACTTATCAATCTTTGGTTATAGATGAACTTTAATGTCTTCAAATAAGAATGCGTAGTTTACATAGCACCGTAAATAAATAAATTTGCAAAGAGAAGTTTGATGAACTCAGTGAAATGCTACTGAAAAGTGAGATATATTCTCTCTGTATACACTTTGTGATACAGGAAAAAAAAAGACATAAAAATTTGAAGTGTATCCTACAGACATGAATTGTGCTCAGATCTAAAATCTCCTATCTAACTTGAGCACAGATATTTATGATGGTTTCTGGGGATTTAGCTGCTCTCTCTAAAAGTGTTCACTCTTCCTTCAGGTTCTAGAGGAGCTATCCTGACGATTACGCTCTCTGTTGGTGCTGCTGAGACTTGATCAGCTTGACTGGGTTCACCTAAGATCTTCTGGCATGTGTCAACCAGAGAGTGTCTACATTTCGGACAAGTCGAATGTTGTTGAAGCCACTTGTCAATGCAGCGAACATGGAACCCGTGGTTGCACTTAGGGAGCAGCTTAAGCTTTTCACCAGAAACGAAATCCGACAAACAGATGACACACTCTTCGCCAATCCCAGACAGGTTCATCTCAGATGAGTAACTCATGACCGGGAACATCCTAAGAGCTTTCTTGTTGATTCCTTTGTTTGGTGAACTACGTTGTGTTGAAAGACTGGAGACAGGCTCGGAGATCATGAAACTTGAATAGCGTCTGAATGCGAAACGAATGATGTAGTGTAACCCGACGCAGAAGATGATTCCACATATGAGGACTGAGAGAAGCATCAGGACGTTTCCACTGAGATTGTTCTCATGGGTGATAGGAGGAGTTGGTGCGATAGCAAGGGCTCGTTGAGTGTTGTGGTCAAATGGGTTGTGCAGAAGCAGCTTTCTAGAGACAAAGCTGTGTAGGAGTTGTTCTTGGAAGGCTTGAGCTGTAGAAGGTAATTCATTTGCAGACATTTTTTTGGCTCGTTATAAAAGTCTTTTATCGCTGCTTAATTTGGCTTTGTTAGTTTATTGCTTCTTAATGTTTTGAGGAATGCAAAGTGATCATATATATAAGCTTGAGATGATAATTGATTAGTATTACTGAGTGGGGACTGTGAATGTTTTTAATAATTGGAGACTAATAAGATTTGTTTAAGAAAGTGGCATTTTCTTCTTTTCAAGTGAGATTTGAAAGGATTTGGGACCCAGAAAGAGCTTATCCTATTACATGCATCCTTGAGTGCTAATTGTGCCGTTGGCCCATATCTCCTACAACCACAAGAAGCTTGTGTGGGGACTATCATTTGTCCAAAATCGAATATTGAAATATTTTATTTTTGTCTCACTTTAAAACAGGAATGATTTAAAACATTATCTTGTAAAGCAACCATTTTCATCTGGTGCTTTTGTCTTTACATAGTGTTGTTAATAATAGATAGTTTTCCCCCCAGAAAGAACATTATACTAGTTGCCATTGGAATTAGCATTTCTTAAACTTATTCACTTGAATGGTAGCAGATATTTTAAACATCTTTAGTGTTGTTATTGTCAATTAGTAATTTATTCTCTGGATTTCAAGGAAAATTTTCTTGACAGCCTCAATTGTTGAGAGTTCAACAATTTTGTACCATTAATCATTAGCTGTTGCATATAAAGGGTATTGCTTAAGCTAGATCCGAAACTTGTCTCAGAAATACTTACTACTAAATTAGACGTCTTAACTTTTATGGAGTTATGTATAGATGCTAATAATTTTCTTTTTGGATTTATAAGCTATATGTTGTTGCAGTTTTCACACACTAGATGGCATATTACCGGATATGATTTGATACCATCTTATATCCCTTAGATGCGTATTGGACATATGCTACCTGTAAACCACAGTCTTCGACGACTAACCAATAAACCTTCTTTTATGTGCACAGCCTCAATTACTATTAAACTCCCACTTTTTAGTGAGGGTCTTGCTTATTTATTGAACTTTTTAATACTTTATTTACATCCAATCCAATCAGAAACGCCTAGGATCTTAAGCCTTATTTGAACCATCATTTCTTTATGACTTGTCTTTTCATTTGATAACCTTGTTTATAACATGTTGCTTGATCCCCAAAATCTTGTACTTAGAACATGTGGTCCTTCACTAAATCGGTTGAGTTTTTTAGACAATGGGGTTGTGGATTCCAGCCTGTTTAGTTGTTTGGATCACTCAGTTATCAAGAATCTATTAAAATGTGTTTTAAGGTATCATGTTGATCACTCCATGTAGTCTTTTATATTTGCACCATTTTTTTGGTTGCCATAGAGATAGAAACAAAGTAGGCCAAGTTTGTAGTTTCGTTTCTGTTTTCGTTTTGCGAGATAGCTCTGAGTAAATCTAACAAAGTAGGCCAAGTTTGTATTATCATGATAATACCTTTCACTAGCTACTGTACATATCTAAGATGCGTTCCTGTAGTGGAGAAAAGTAATAGATTTAAGTATACTAAATTTGGACAGAACATTCACCACAATCTAATACAACTTTGTTAAGATGTAGGGTGAGTAAGTTCTGAGGCAATAAAACTTGGTGATTGGTATCAACCGTCAGAGTAGAATAGGAGATGAGAGTAACTGGAATTTTAAACTTGTTCGGTTTAAGGGATTTGAGAGATTTCTTACTTGTCTTGCTTTAGACACTCACTTTTAGATTTTGTTGTATGAGGATGGATACGTCTCATCCGTGATGGAATTTAAGGATCAACTCTATATTTTCCATAGTTTCTTATGGCATAGGTATGTCATGCAGGATGGGCTTATCACTTGACTGGCTGTTGAGAATCTTACAATACTAAGTTTGGTATAGTTTGATATCTTACAAGACTATATATCCCTCAAAGTAGCTTTTAGGTTTGACTTTTACCCATAAACTTAGATAGGTTGGTTTTCCCTATCATGGGTTGGGTCCATATTACTTTCCTTTGGCAGAGTTGATCATGGGGACGAAGAATCCTGTGGTATATTTGCTATCCTGATGATTCATGTGTGTGGAACGGTTGTGGTGAGGCATATAGGTAGTGATTTAAGTGGGTCGAGTCAAGTGGATATACGCAATTTTGTTCACGACCTTCGTGCGTTCGTGACTATCAAGCATATACGCGATCATGCCTGGACCATTTTTTCTGTCTACTGATTGTGACACATAAGAATATATGACTAGAACTTATCAGTCTTATAGATGGTTCTTAATGTTTATGGATAACATGCATAATTCACATTTCACCGAAAAAAAATACTTTTACAAAGAGAAGTTTGATGAACTCAGTGAGATGCTACTGAAAAGTGATTTATATTCTCTCTGTATACACTTTGTGCTACAGGCAAAAAAAAGAAAAGACATCAAAAAATTGAACTATTCTGTTTTTTTCTTTTTCTTTTGGCATCCTAAAAACATGAACTGTGCTCAGATCTAAAATTTCCTATCTAACTTAAGCACAGATTCTGAATGGTTTCTGAGCGTTTAGCTGCTTTCTCTTAAAGTGTTTACTCTTCCTTCAGGTTCTAGAGGAGCAATCCTGATTATTACGCTCTCTGTTGGTGCTGCTGCTGATGCTGTCGTCACTTGACTGGAGTCACCTAAGATCTTTTGGCATGTCTCAACCAGACAGTGTCTGCAGTTTGGACAAGTCAAATGTTGTTGAAGCCACTTGTCGATGCAACGAACATGGAACCCGTGGTTGCACTTAGGGAGAAGCCTGAGCTTTTCACCAGAAACAAAATCTGACAAACAGATGACGCATTCTTCACCGACCCCTGGAAGGTTCATCTCAGGTGAGTAACTCACGACAGGGAACATCCTAAGAGCTTTCTTCTTGATTCCTTTGTTTGATGACCCGTGTGGGGTTGAAAGACTGGAGATAGGCTCAGAGATCATGAAACTTGAAGTCCGTCTGAATGCGCAACGAATGATGTAATGTAACCCGATGCAGCAGATGATTCCACAGATGAGGACTGAGAGAAGCATCAAGACATTCCCACTGACGTTGTTCTCATGGGTTATGGGAGGAGATGGTGCGACCGCAAAGGCTTCTTGTGTGTTTTGATCAAATGGATTGTGTAGAAGCAGCTTTCTAGAGACAAAACCGCCACTGACTTGTTCTTGGAAGGCTTGAGCTGAAGAAGGTAATTTATTTGCCGACATCTTTGAATCAAAGTCTCTTCTCTCTCTTTTGTTTGGTTGTTGCTTCTTACTGTTTTTGATGAATTCAAAGTGGTCTTATATATAGCTTGAGATGATTATTGATTACTGAGTGGGGACTGAGAATGTTTTTAATAATTGGAGACTAATAAGATTTGTTTAAGAAAGTGGCATGCTCTTCTTCTTTTCAGATGAGATTTGAGAGGATTTGGGACCCAGAAGAGCTTATCCAATTTCAGGAATCGTTTCAGTGCTTATTATGCCACTGGGCCATAGCTCCTCCAACCACAAGATGCTTGTGTAGGGATTATCACTTTTCCAATATTGAATTCTGAAATCATTTCTTTTTGTCTCACTTTAATTGGAAAAGTTTGTTTTCTTCTGTTGGTCTTGTTTTGATTCTTGATAAGTTGAATTTTATTTTATTTTCCATTATATATTTTTTTTAATCAGGAAGAGGAGGAAGATTTTGTTGTATCTTCTTCACAATTTTAATGCTTTGCCTACAATATGTAGTGTTGTAAAGCAGTCTTAATTTGTGCTTTAGCAGTTATATTTCTTTCTTCTTTTCATGCGTATGTGTTGTGCTGCTTAATAATTCACTTTACTTTAACACTAAAATCAGTAACAATTTTCTTTTATTGAGATATTTAATTAAGTGGAAATCGATTTCAGAAGTTTTAATTTCCAGGTTCTTTTGTAATAAAAAATGCTAATCCTTCTGCTATTTGATTTATTACTACTTAAGCAAATGGATTTGAATTTGTTGCTCTTTTTATATGATTGTTTTGTTTGTTTTTCACGAAAGTTTCGTGAATATTTAGCTTTTAAAAAGGTCATCTGAGATTTTAATAGGGTTCCTTACATCAGATTGTCCCTAAATTTGGAGTTGTAAGAAATAGGGAAATATCAGATCATAAGACCTTTTGGCTTTTTACTTAACTATTTTCACTTTACGGGTAATATTTCCAAAATCTGTTTTTATATTCCTAAGCATCTAAATGTCTGCATATAAATGGTTCTGTTGTTTGTTTATTTGTTTGGTTCTCTAACTCCTCAAATATAATTAGAGATGGAGAAATGTCAGATCATTAGACCTTTTTGGATTTTTCTGTGTAAACTATTTCCTCTTTATGGGTAATATTTGCAAAATCTGTTTTGATATTCCCAAGCATCTAAATGTCTTCATATCAATGGTTCTGTTGTTTGTTTATTTGCATCCTTTTTCTTGGTCGGCGTTTGTTTATTTGCTTACCTTTGAAAAGGAGATCGAACGTTATTCATTTGGATTTGAATTTTGTCGCTTTCTTCTCCTGAACTTCTCCAACCTTAGTACCAAGTCCCATGTGTCTTAGCTTTTAATGTGTTTTATTTATATATAATTTTTTTTTGTGACATATGACGATTTCTAAACATTTGGTAGTGAGTCTCTCTTTTTGCATGAAAACACTGAAGCTTTCCGTATCGATTCTATCAAGTTAAATGAACTGTTTGAAAGAACAATGGAACAAAATAATCAATTATGTTTGTAAAACAATAATAATCAGTAATGACATATAGTACTGTTTTCTTAGGATTGTTGTAAAACTCTAAATAAACATTCGACTGTATGGATAAATTTACGTAATAATTTTATTTAAGATGCATATATATTGAAAAAACGTTACACAGAAAACAAATGAGGCATTCCAAGTCGCACCGTTTAACGTTTCACCATAAGAGTAATGCACAAGCATAAAATTTTGTCACTTAGTGGAGGTGGGAATTTTGCCTCTTCACTTTTAACCAATGTTTGTAACACACCAAATTTTGATTACTATACGCAACTATGCATACTCTTTTTCAATTAAAATGGTTTTATAAACTTAATGATTATTGATTTAGAGGTTTGGAGGTAGTGTTTATGAATTTTGTGGACAAGAATTAGCCCACCAAAAGAGAACAAATGCGGGATCCTACTTCCTTTTCACCCTCCTTTGCACTTTTTTTTAAATGCACTTTCAATTATTTTAATTAGTGATAATGTATTAAAGCCAGAAGAAATATTTAACTTTTAAATTGATGCGCTGTGACAAGCTAAATCGTGGGACTTATTACCTCCGTAGTAGTAGAGAATCGTCATAAAAGATTTTGAATCTCACATAACCACATCTTCTTTAAGAACTGTATTTGAGACACTTACATGTTATTAAGTAACGATCAAGTTGCTAAAATGTATTCTCAAAAGAACATGACCACGCACTTATAATAATCATTGATCTTGTTTTTTTCACAAAACTTGAACTTTTCTTTCTTCGGATTTTCCAAGTTTATTCAAAGAAGTTTCTTTTATCACTTCTTTTTTTTCTTTGAAACACTTTTTTTTTTAAACACGGTCTCCTCCTCATTTCTTAAAACTTCTAATTACCAGATCTTTTAGATGAACAACAACAATATTTCTTTCCACATAGAGGGATCTCTTTCTTTTGTCACCAAACATTTCTAGATCAATCAGTGTATACACTTATACACACACACACACATATAGATACATAAGACATCTTGATGACTCTTCTTTTTCATTAATTCACAACCGTTACAATTTGTAAGGTTTATCTCCA
>KE155958.1:458485-481976 GCA_000411075.1 Sisymbrium irio
AAGTAATATTTTTAATTAGAAACTAATAGATTTGTTTAATAATATTTATGGATTATTAAATAATTATTAATCAAAATTTTATTGAAAATTATAATAAATCCCTAAACAAGAAAAGTAATATTTCTTACATCGTCTTCCTCTAATTTCAGTTTCTTATTCTTTCCCTTTTATATTGTCTTTTCTAAATTCCCTAAGGTATGTATTTAATTATTGTTTACAACTAATAGAGTAATAGACTAATAGGATTATCAAAATACATGAATTGCTTATCTCATTCTGTTGACCATTTGTCCATTGCACAGCCGAAAGAAGTTTTTCAAAGTTAAAATTCATAAAGAACTATTTGTTGTCTACCATGTCATAAGAGAGATTGAATGGACTGACATTGTTATCAATTAAGACAACTATGGTTAAAAGACTTGACTACATGAGTTTGATGAATGATTTTGTTGGAAAAATGCAAAATGAGCTATACTTAAATAATAGTTGTTTTTTTAATCTTTTTATAAACAATTTTTTTTATGAATTTTTTATGTATTTTTATATTATTAATATTTTGCAATTTTCTATAAAATTTATAAAAAAGTATAATTTTTGTAGCGGCTTAGGCTAATAGAAAACCTTTCACCGGCACTGCAGATTCAAAATTAGACGTTAGACAATGGATCTTAGGCCCGCTTGACACCTCTACTCGGGCTCGAACCTATTTTAAACAGAATCTATTGTAAACAAACACAGTCGGGGATTTTTCAGGGTATCGTGGCATTCTCGATGAAGAAGCTGCAGCATAAACCTAATTCGAAATCCAAATCGTGGTCCGAGCTTCCTCAAGATGTCATAACTGCAGTGTTGGAACGCCTTGAGTTTGCTGATTGTCGACGAGCTGAATCCGTATGTTCGTCTTGGTACTCTGCTGCGAAACGAAGCGTGGCGAAAAAGCAGATCCCTTGGCTGATTCTCTTGCCCGACGAAGACGACAAGATCAACAACCATTGGTGCAAGCTGTTCAATCCCGGGGAAAATTACAAGGTTTACAAAATCCGAGATGAGGATGTTGAGTTCGCAAACAGTTCTTGCTTAGCAACATATGGTAATTGGCTCTTTATGGTCGATTATTGGTATGATCTCTACCTTTTGAATATATTTACCCACGAGAGGATTGATTTACGAGCGAACCTCAAAAAAAGGTTGGTTTAGTATTTCGAATGGTCATCCCAAAAGGAATTACCAAGATATTAATATAGAGACACCTGTGTTTTGGATTGACCAACACACCAAAGAATACCTAGTTTTGTGGGGATTTGGCCACTGGTGTGTAGCTTATTCCAAGAAAGGAGATACGTTCTGGAATCAGATTCAGATTCCCGTAGAGTGTGGTTGTTCTCACATGGTTTACAAACATGAACATCAAAAGCTTTGCTACCTCCTAAACGACTACATTGGTAGTAATGGTTTTATCAAAATATTCGACTTCTCCTCCGGAGAGATTCCGCGAGAGACCTTTCACTGTGGTGGTGTTCCACGCAACATCTCTTCACTTGATCCACCATGGAGGATTACCAGTGCAAAACTTGTAGTCACAGTAACAGGAGATGTTCTCTATGTTGAAAACTGGTCTACACTTTTCACTTCACTCTGGTCCTTCCGCGTCTACAAGGTTTATTCATCAGGTTTGTTTGAACAAGTTGATTCTTTGGGCAACCAGGCAATGCTTTTTGATTTAGGCATCACTGTGCTCGCCGCTAGTGATGACATTGTGGGTGGTTTTAAGAGAAATTCCATTCTACTACAAGACTAGTTTTCATGAAAACAACACTACTCAAATTTGTCTCTTCAATTTCGAGACCAAGGAGATGGAGCCGCTGCACAAGTTTGATTGTTCGTCCCTACGACAACTCGCAAGATCTCTATGGTTCCTACCAAGTTTCAAGCACACATAATTCATCTCCTCTACTGTATGTTGTTTTATTTTTCTTTGCTTTCCTAAAATCCTCTCACAACTGCTATGGTGTGGTTAATGACTTCCCTAATTATTATAACTTGAGATTTTTATACCCAGCTCATGTGCGGGGTTGTGTTTACATTTTTGTTTTTGTTTTTAATTGTTTTCAACTTTTATAATTATTTTTAGTTATAATTAATTGAATTGTTTATTTATATTGGTCAATGCTCATTTTCATGTTTTTATATTTTATATAATTACATTTTAATAAAAATCTATTTTGGGTAAGAGGAGATAAATGTGCTACATAAACCATATACTGAAATGCGATGAATTAAATAATTAACCGGATCCCAAAAGATCATCAACTAGATATTATATTGCAGTAATGAGAAGATCGGAAATATTATTGATACTCTTTAGTCTTTTCATATTTGTTAGGCAAACAAATACGAACAAAAATTCAGGTTGAGAAAACCATAAAGACATGAGAACACAATATACTATAGTAGGAAAGCAATACACAAATATGTATCGTAGTCAGTGAATATCTAACCTGGTAAATCCCAAGGTTCAGACTTCTTGAGATCAATGTCAACGATAGCTTTAGCTTTAAACTTGACATCCAAGACTTCCCGAGATAGGTAATGTGTGATTAGCTCTTCGTCTGTCGGATGAAATCTGAATCCTGCTGGAAGACTCTCCTCCATTTGAATTCTTTTCTCCAATTATGATTCTTGCCAACAAATGATCTTACGTAAAAGAAAATAGTTTCCCCCCCTCTTTCTCTCTTGAGAATGAAGAAAGAGAAAATAATGAGAGATTCCACAAAAACTGTTATACGTAACTTATTATATATATACGTATACTAATATGCATATGTAAGCAAATTTGATTGTATAGTAAATACAAATCATCTTGAAGGAGAAGATGGTACCATTTTATTGATACAAGTCATACAAATAAAGGTTCACATAGACGCGTACACACGTGTGATGTGAGTGTGGGTATGTGTTATGTACGTATAAGATTGCATGCATTGACAAAAGAAAGAATAAGAAAATAAACAAAAGGTATTATAGGTTATGTATATATTGAATCTTTGCTCGTCCATAAATAAATCTTAAGTCGAAAATGGTATAGTCGTAATTTTAATTAAATAACGTAATACACTATATTTATGTATATGTATTATATCATATTTATGATATATGTGATTAGTTGGAAGAAGTATAATTTTTGACATGAAGGAAGTATAGCTAAGTACTTGTTTATAAATATACCTATTTTTATATATCATACATTGATTACAGAAATCTAAATACTTGTAACATATTATGGTTTGTAAAAGCCTTGATACATTTTCTTTAACACGCGTTCAAATTCGGAAATATGTAAAACGACGACAAAGAAACTCATGTAGATATGTAGATCACTTTATGCAGTACTGAGTACTCTATAAATCGGTCTTTCTCAAAAAAAAAGGAAAAAAAAATAGAAAACAAATCGTTGTTGTCCTTGTAAAATCTCTACAATATCCTTTTATGTAGTTTTTATGTTTTACGGTACTGGATGTTCTTTTTCTTTGTCATCATAAGACATACGAAGATTAATTACATGATAGTATACATAAGTCGATGTTCCTTATAGATTATATTATATATATAGATATATATATAGTAACAAAATTAATAATAAAGACAGATAAAAGATGTCTATGAGATACCAGTCCAACCACCTTTACCCATTTCTACCCACCGAGAAACACTAATGACAACATGGATTCTTCATTCCTCTGACCCTTCGTCCCTTATATAAATTCATTTAATCTATGGACATTTGTCTTTCTCCAAGGCCTTGGAGACAGCCGGATGAAATATTTGTCTATAACCCCTAAAATTTTAAAGTTTAATGTATATGAAAAATGGTCTCTATTTTATCAAAAAAAAATTTTAAACCCTTAAAATTTATATTTTTACTAAATTGTTTATAACCCCAAATTTTCAGAACCGGCTCTATCTCCATATCTCATTACTATTTAAAATATTCTATCACATATATATTTTTTAAAACCTTAATATTTATTATATATTGCATCAAACTACCCAGAAAAGTGGGTCTAAACTTGGATATTAGTGCCGTTGCCGACAAAATTGAACTTAGACGCGTTAAAGTTGTTTTTTACCAATGTTATCGTTAAACTTGTAATTAGAGAGAACTGATTAGAGCCTAAGATTCAATATGATTATTTTCTTTACTCTTGGGCATTGATATAGCCGAAGCAATGATATATAGTTGTTAGGGATTTAGGGTACCCGAAGTTTCAAAGCGATTGCATGGTATAGACGCTTATATTATTTAACTAACTAATGTGGTCTAGAACTTTTAGTTTGTTGCAATATTATGACCCAAAAAGAAAAACTACTAGCAGCATCAATTGACGTCGGTGACTAACAAAAATAAAAATAAATTAAGATCAGATTTTTTTTAATTAGTGTTTTATCAAGATTTTGCATATTATTTTTCGTAATACTAATGGAAAAAAACATTAGTCAAACTAGTTTCAATGGAAACTACAAATATCATTACTTATATTATATACAAATCCTGTCAATTTCAACCGATAAATATTTGGTATCAATTATCAACAAAACCGTTGCGACAATCTTAACATTTTGCCACCACTTCTATCAAAACCATAAGCCGACGTCCGTCCTAGGTTATCACCGCCGATGCGAATACCACCAAGCTGGTTGTTTCAATCGAGATAATTAATTAAAAGATAGTAAAATTAAAACTCTTTTAAATTGTTAAAGATGTATTATGTATATATAGGCATTTGGCACAAGTTTCTTACATGAAATGTTTTCGCTACATATGCCTCGATCTTCACCTTACAACGATCTATCACTACAATTTGATCACGATTGTAAGATCGTCATAAATACGGATTGAATTACCTTGCCTATGTATAAGGCTATATAAAAGCACATTCATTATATTTTTCTTTCTTTAGGACTAAGTGTTGGTAAAAGCATATATACTTTCTTATACGTACACAAGTACACCACACCTATATTACTTGTGTATAAACTTTTTCATTTCATACTGTATAGTACCGCGCATCCAGATAGAACATAATAATTACTCATGCAAAATTAGTACTGTGGAACCTTCTTGGCTTTGAGTCGTACTTGGTTTGATTAGTGAATTAGGTTATAATTAAGATAGAGTTAAGATAATTACTATGTGATGAGTGGTTAATAATATCTTACCAACCCGTAGAGAATATGAGCATAGTATATACAAAAATGAGATTATTCAGCCATATATAAAAATAAATAAATAATCGGTTTGGAGCTCTGGACCATTTACTAGACCAGAGTTTGGTATTGTAGTTAGAATTAATGTCAAAACTACCATGAGAATAACTTTTAAGGGATTTTCTAACTTTTAAAGAGATTCGTACTTTGTCTCTCTTCTTTCATCTTCAGCTTTCTAGTACACATACAGTTACATTTCTTTTTGGTGAAAGTCGAACAAATTAAAAAGAATAGTAGTACAGTACATATCCAATTTTAGTCGAATAAATCTTATCAATAGTATTATCGATATAAATGTTAGTGCATTTACAAATTACAGTTTTAAAATTATATTATTATAAGTAGCTGAGCGTTATTTCTTCTCTTTCCAATGGTCATACCTGGCAATTTGCTAGAAGGTAAGATTTATCTTTAACAAATATGAAACTCCCAGCCAACGGTAAAAAGACGAAATCCCACCTTATAGTTTAATTCAAAATTATGCAAATGGAGTTTACGATGGATTCTCTAAAATAGTAAAACTTGAAATTGCGTATGTCACGCGGGAAAAATAGTCTTCAACCTAATCATCACTCCATAAAGGCATAATTAAATAACATCATGATATCTTTGGAGGAAAATAACATAGTACGTGTTTTCACCTTTCATCCACATTATTTAATTTTTGTATATCTGTATATTTTTGCCCCTTAATATATATAATTGATGTTCAAACAAAAAAAAAGTATATCTGTATATTTGTAAATGTTACTGGCATATAGCTACTGAAATAAATGGTATATAACTTTCGAATGTTCGTATCTCGAAAAATTTATTCCATGATTCCTTTTTTTTTCAACTAACATTCATAATTTGTTAGATTTTCGAAGATAATTTGTTATGGTCAACATCACACTATTTATCTAACACACCACTTCCCTTAACCAAACTCGATTTACATATTTTATTGTTGACTATAATATTTGTTTGATGTATTTTCAAACAAGCGCATACTCAAATCCCCCCTCTGTTTTTTATAAATTCGCTTAGCTCAAATTTTTTATTGAAATAATTAAGTTCCACTTTTCGCTTTTGTAAACAGCATTTTATGAAGTAATTCTGACACAGAAAGTAGCTATATAAATAAAGTCTTGTTCAAAAAATATCAACCATTTAAAATCTTCCACGGCTAACATAAATTTAACATCAGACCGACTAAAAACCTGGAATGAGAGAACTCAATATGTAAGTATCTTTTTTTTTTTGTAAATATTTTAGGATACAAACAAATATTTTCTAAAAAATAAGTGTAGTTGTTGTTGTGAAGTCAAGATTCATCATGGGCCGTTTTCGTTTCATTACCCAAAAAAAAGATTCATTATGGGCCGAAGAGAATTAAAAAGCCCAAATAAAACCAACAAAAAATAAATCCAAAATCCCAACCATTTGGCGCCGGATAGCTTCGATCCGGAGAATCCGTACAATGATCCGGTGGCTATGGTGGAGATGAGGGAACACATTGTTCGCGAGAAGGTCAAATGGTGTTACCGCGTCGAAGGCGTTAACCACTACCAGAAATTCTGTAATATTTGGTTTTATTAAACCAGGACCTAAACCGGAGGCTATCGAAGCTGAATAATACTGTGCGACTGATTGAAACTTATAGGTAAGTTAAAACACTTAAATCAATAGTTTACTTAGAGTGAATTAGTTTTGCTGCAATTTTGTTGGTGATTATTGATATTAATCTGTTTCTAATTACAGAGATTAAGCTTGTCATGTGATTTTCATTGGTGATTTTTGAGAGATGGGACATGTTTTGGAGTGTAATAAATAAATTGATATATCTTCGATGTGACTCGGTTATGGATGATACCAATCTTCTTTGCAGTCGTGTCCATCTTTACACTTTTCAACAAGAGTTAAACATAGTCACGGATTTTCATTGATTAGTTTAAGAGATGGGACATGTTTTGGTTGGTTAGAACTTGTAATATCACTTAGGAATGGATGACTTTTTTTTTTTTTAATTTTGTTCGAAAATTTTAAAGGTTTATCTTCTTCCTCCAATGGAACAGGTAACTGAGAGTTTTGATTACCGGAGATATATTAATGGAATCTCTGTTGGAAAGGTTAATGGCTACATAGAGGATTGTTGCTTCTAATCAGTTTAAGCTTCAACCTCGGGTTTTCAAATAAATTCCATTCTTATGGCTTTTTTGTTGTACATTGAGTCTCCATTTTTCTCGAAATAATGAAATTGACATGATTGTTACATGTGTTTATGGTAGCAATTTATATTTTCTTGAGACCTTATCTTGTAAAACAGAAACGATTTAATGACGTTAGCCAAAATCAATTGTAAGAGTCTGACATACTTTCCCTTCGTTTCAAAGTTGTAGAATTAAGTTTCCACAAAAACATATCTACAGTATTATTATTAAATAAACTTTGAAGTAATCCATATAAAATTTTGTTAATAATCTAAGCAGTTCAAACTTTAGTGGGATATTTTTTGATAAATAAATAAATTTTGAAGTAATTCATATAAATTTTGTTAATATAGATGTTACAAAAAAAAAAAAAAATTGTTAATATTTTAGCAATTCAAACTTTAGTAGGATTTCTTACCTTACGTTAAATGGGTGATAAAGACTGGTAACGCAGGACCACAGACAAAATGAGTCAGAAAACAAAAGACAAACAAACAAAAAGATAAAACTTAGAGAATGGGTAAGGAAAAGAACCCATAAAAGACCCAAAAACATAATCCAAGTCTGACCAATAAGATCGCAAAGATTTGGATCAACTTCGGTATGTGATGCTGAATCATCAGTACAGTGTCTTTTGCCTTTGTACAAACCAACAAAAATGGGTATGGCCACACACGGACACACCTCAATAATACACCCAAGTCTTTTACCTCCTCAGTTTCAATAGCTTTAACCTTAACCCTCTATATAAGTAAGTGTGTTCACTAAAATTAAAAAAAAATATATATATATATGTATAGAACAAGACTTAAGAAAGTCATATCTTCTTACTGACATAAGAAAGAAGAATATGTACTTCAGCTAAAAGCCATAATTGCTTACTGACAATAGAAAGAACTGTCAGTAAAAAAAATCTTCAAGATCCTAAAGGAAATGTCTTTGTCTAATCCCAGCGGAAAATATTATTATATAACCGAAGAACACTCCTTTGTCAGTGCTCATTATTCTCCATCCTTCTTAGCCCTTGTCTTCTTCATTGTCCCCCTTTTTTCTCACTTTTAAGATCTTTTTCGTGCTCAGCTCATGACAACTCACCAAAATATCAAATTTCAGAGAAGTATAAAACCTTTACTGTTTTGTTTACCTAGTAAAGTGCATTTTTCTTTTGCCAAGTCTCTACTTCTGATTTGATATCTTCTCTCAACTCTGTTTCATGTTTTGCGCAGAAGTTATGATTCCGGAGCACCAAGAAGATGTCAAGCGGCCACGAGACTGTGAACTGTGTTTGACCAAACACGCGGTTTGGTATTGTGCGTCCGACGATGCTTTCTTGTGCCATGTTTGTGATTCATCAGTGCATTGTGCAAACCAAGTGGCGACAAAACACGAGAGAGTTTGTCTCAAAACAAATGAGATATCGAATGATGTCCTTCAAGGAACAACATCAAAGACGGTTTGGCATAGCGGATTCAGAAGAAAAGCTAGAACTCCTAGAAACCGCTGCGAGAAGAAGCCACAACAAAAGATAGATGATGAAAGAAGAAGAGAAGACCCTTGTGTTCCCGAGATAGGAGGCGAAGCAATGTTTTTCATACCAGAAACTAATGAAGATGATGAGGATCTGACTTCTCTTGTGCCAGAGTTTCAAGGATTCATAGAGCTGGAACTCTTCTTGAGCAATCATGATGGTTCTGAAGAGACAATGAGACAGTATAACTTTGAAGATGAAACTGATGCACTGGAAGATCTATGTTACAATGAAGAAGAAGGTAAAACCGATGGAGATGAAGCATGTCCTGAACAATCTTTGATTAGCTGCAAGAAAGATTACGACAATGTCATTGCGGTTACAGCAAAGACAGAAGACAGTGAGAATTATGAGAGCAATGCAAAGCAGAGGAACATGTTACTTAGACTGAATTACGAAAACGTGATAGCTGCATGGGATAAACAAGAATCTCCAAGAGAAGCAACACGAAACCTATCTGAGTTTATCAACACAAGTAACTTCCAGCTAGTTCCTCCAGTAAGATTCATCTTACCTCATTTTTGTTTTTTATTTTTTTTTACTAAATATTTCATTTTGGTTTGTTATGAGTTATTAGAAAAATGTTACCATAGTTTCAATTTGCGCAAATCCACCCCAAACTATAAAAGAAACTCTATAAATATTTGTGATTTCTATTGCAGGGAATAGAAGAGAAGAAAGTAAGCAGCAGAAGTGAGAGAGAGGCAAGAGTATGGAGATATAGAGATAAACGGAAGAATCGTCTGTTTGAGAAGAAGATAAGGTACGAAGTTAGAAAGGTTAACGCAGACAAAAGGCCGAGAATGAAAGGTAGATTTGTCCGGAGATCTTTAACCAACGACTCCTAGGAATGGATTTCTCAGATTCTGCTTTCTGCGAATTCTTGTCACATAATACAAAACAAAGTCATAAACAAGAATTCAGACACTAAAATTTTCAAGAACTGTTTGACAAGAATTAGCAAATTATTTGATAATAAATTAACGAATTATTTGAAAAAAAAAGCAAAAAAAAAAAAAGAATTAACTACTCCTAGTCACATAATATCATCAAACAGAGTAAAATAAACAAGTTAAGATATATACTAATTCTCGAGAATTATTTGACAGGAAATATTAGGATTCAAAAAAAAAAACTTAGACTAGTAAAAAGGCTATTAATGACTTTGACTTACGGTGGTCCCCTTGTACTCCAACGCAGCATAGTTAAATTTGTTCACCTCAAGAGTAGTAATTAACAACTTCAGTTGTTGGTTCATTCTTTCAGACACTGTTTCAAGTTTAAACGGTTGCCTGATAATATATTTTCACCGAGTACAAACCAGCTCAGGGATCTCAATGTAGAGAATTATGGCTACCGTAGCAGTTTTAATTTTGTACACAACAATGTAAAGAGTCCAAAACAAATATGTAGATCGACTGACTTTTTCTTTTTTCCTGAAGCAATGAAATTATTTGCTCTTTACATTGTTGTGTAAATATTAAAGATGAGTTCGTGAGTTTGTGTTAGAAAAACATTTTGTTCGAGAAAGTTTGTGTAATTTATGAATCTTATAAGTTAAATTTTATTCTTAATCGATTTATAAGTGATTTAAATTTTAAACTAGTAAAATTTTTTATTTTTGTCTCAAAGATAAACTCAATTGCGTATTTTTGGTAAATTGAATTGATGAACACATTTTAAATTGATATATGAGTTGTTGAAATTTGACAATGAAAAAAATCGAACAAAAAAGAAGCCACAAAAATAATACTCAAATAACTCATATGGAGTCTATGGTATCGTTAAACCACTTATCAACATCAACCTCTCCTAAACATTCAAAATCGTCCATTGGAAAATCATCCAACAGAGCATCTCCCAACAGAAAATCATCCATCATCTGATCAGCCTCAAGTGCCAACTGAAAATCAGTCGATCCGTTGACAATTTTAGTTATCATTGATTCGATTTCGGAGTTTTTGACAACTTTGTTGTCATTTTCAAAAATATTCTTCTTGCAGGTTTCAGCATTACTCTCAATTTCGCCATTTTTCTTATCTCCTAAAATGGAATTGTATTCCACTGTTTTACAATCCATGCATAAACCGTTTGGTTGAACATCCGTATCAAAAATATCTGAAATAGACGATGTCATCAACGGATCTTCCAACATTTTACCAATTGTTCCTTCTTCTTCATCATCATCATAACAACCAAAACCAAATGTTGTCTCAACAACCGTTCCCGTATCTACCGTTTTGCCATTTGCCTCAGCATCATCGTCCAGAGATAACGTTGGGAGAAGTAGAACCGACGATGGCGAGAGAGGCAAATCGTTCGATGGTTTGGTTGATTCTACTTCATTTTCTTCAAGTTTACTTGAAACACACGGCTTGGCTAGGTCTATTTCCTTCTCTCTAGGTTTACTTGAACCACACGGTTTGGCTAGGTTTACTTCCTTCTCACTAGGTTTACTTGAACCACACGACATCGTTAGATCTACCTCCATTGCTTCCTGTTTAATTAAAACGGTCTGGTTAATTAGACCCAACTGTTCTTCAAACTCAGTTTTGCTTCTCTGGTAAGCCTCTGCTGCCGCTTCAACGGTAGGAAACGTTCCAAGCCACTTTCTCTTTTTCTGAATTGGATCTCTTATCTCTGCAGCGAATGTTCCCCATGGTCGCCGCCGTACACCTTTGAATCCGGACGAAGACTTCCGGTTTCCGGTTACTTGTTCTGAAATCGAATTTGACTGCTCGATCAGTGTCGGGACACAGATCTTTGAGACATAACGCTTCAAGTACTGTTTTGGTTTGATCGAACGGCGATGACTATTGGTGGAGATGGCGTCATCTTCGCTAGAGGATTCAGTGGCGTATGGATCATTACATACTACTCGTACTGATTTGATCAAGCTGAGATCGATTTCCTTTGTGTAGTTCTCTTCTTTGTTACTGATCATCGTTCTCTCTCCATTAAACTCCGGTAAGCAAAATCTTACAAAGACATATAAAAAGAATATGAAAACCGAACTGATAGAGTTTTGATTTCGTGACAGAACGACAGATAAACAAAAATTCAGTTTCGAATAAACAGAAAACATAGTTATGAATCATTATCGTACCTTGGAATTAATATATGTTATAATTTCGTAAAACTAATGGAGTTGACGATCGTACCGAGTTTGTTGTTGTGTAGAAGAAGAAACAGAGCAAGACGTCGTCATAAATAGTAGAAGTATATATGAAATAGCTTTTTGTAATTTTATTTTTATTTTTTAGATATAGTCAGGAAAGTAAAATCTCCAGTATATATCAGAGATATGGGAAAATCGTTTGTTGCCTTAACAAAAGAAATAAATAAACTTTCGACTTCAATATATGGAAATATTTGAGAAAAAAAAAATGTAGCGAACGATTCATGAGGAAGTTCTCAAAATATTAATGCTAAAAAGAAAAGTTCTCTAAATATTTTCTCGGAATATAAACGTTAAGATACTACAGGTAAATTACTAAAAGAAAACCAAAAAACCAGTTAGAAGAATCTACCGCTAGTATAAGAAAATCACAAACGTTGACGATTGCTTGCCGAGAAAGCAACATAACAGTCTGTAAGATCTTCTACACCCAACTTAAAGAGATTTACACACACCAGTAACTCGTTGTGAGGTTCTCACTCATGATAAGTATTTAATGTAGACATTGCATTTCTGGCTCCCTTGAGTTTAGCATTAGGCGGCTCCACCGTTTTCTTAGTTTTCACCACGACCTCCACAATGTTCAAATCAGACAGTGTGGGCTACAACAACAACAACATTTGAAAACAAACAGCGTTTATATTTACAGCGTTTATATATATATATATATGTAAGTGCCATTTTATGTCATTGACTCATTGTTTATGCAAGGTAACAAAATATATAACAGAAACCTACATTATCAATGGCAGGATTGGTTGTGACGAATGCAACTTCCAGATAAAGGCGAATCCAGTCATTTTCTTGCCACTCTGATTCCGGCACCTGCAAAGCAAACATCACTAGGGATCAGTGAAAGCATCATTCGTACAGAAACACGTAACAATATATGAAAAGAAGTCCTTGTCTTTTTGCTAATCTTACACATAAAATCTGCTTTCATCAGCCAAAGCATCATCTTCCCGCCATTTAGGCACGCTAAAACCGCCGAACTGGCTTTAATTACATCTATATTATATCAAGCAAGACACTCTGTCTAGCTCAGAGACTTCTCCAATCCTGTGCTTCAATTACCTCAAGCATATTGTAAAGGCCCATCTTAGCATAGAGGGTGAAAAGAGGGGGATAATCACTCGGTTTACACTTGACGACGTGCAAGTGAAAGTAGGGTGCCGGCCCTAAACCTTTGACACATTATAAAGATAGCCATTAGCAAGGATGATGATGATGGAAGTAATGGTGGTATTCAGAAAACTAGAACAATTAGGGTTTTATTTTGTTACGGATCAAAAGTCATATACATCATTCACCAACAAATCCCAATTCAATCCTAGAAAAACATAAGAGTAAACAAAAGAAGAAGGAGAAAGGAATTACATCGGCTTCATAAGAAGATATTAATCCCAGTTCCATCCTAGGTCATAAATATATAACCATAATTCATTCATAACAAGAAGAAGAAGAAATGAAATGAATTACATGTAATTTCCATATTTGATGCCAGTACTTCTCTCTAATCAAAGAAATAGCTTCCCACCGGCTTCTTTCTTTATCGCGGTAAGCCTTAGTAGTCTTTCCCATTACTCCTCACTCACCAGTGATCTCTAACCCCTGGTTCTGCTTGCCATCAATCATAGACTTATAATCTTCAACATAAAATGGGGTTTAATAATGAGTTCTAAATGAATACTAGGAGACCCACCAGGTTTGAGTGTGTTAGTTATCAGTTGCTATTTTTTTTTGAGAAAAATGGTTTTATATTTTTATGATTTTATGTATTTTAAAACAACTAATCTGTTAATAGCTCATCTCTCCCACGTACAAATTGCAGTAGCACTTAAACTAGAATGCCATTGCAGTCGCACATAATTTGTTTTGGGTAACTCCGCACTCCCATTTTCTCGTTTGTAGTATATTAAAAGGAAAGTAAGTTTTAAAACACACATAACAACCTATAAGTAGAAGTAGAAACGTAAGTGCGATAATGAACATGTGCGCTGCCGATGCATCATCTATACCTTCTCCTTTTCTCTGGATTCATCCTCCGTGTGTTGCCGCAATCAGACTGAGATTTGGATCCAAAGATTCTATGTTAGGGACACATGAAATCAAATATCAAGGGTGTTGGTTCCTTGGGAAAGATTGCTTTGACAAGAACAACACGATTCTGAACATTATTCACCGTAATCTGAATTTTCACGACTGTGATAACCAAGCAGCATTATCAAAGCAGAAATGTGGATATAGTCTCCATTATGCTCTTCTCATTGGCTTGAGTTGCATTTGAATGCTAATCCTCCGTTTATATGGCAGGCTTTGGTCATAACAACTTCATGGTCATCCACAATATTACATAGTCCAACATCTTTTTCTGCCACAAATTTCAGTCTCTTCAAAATTATTTTAACTGACAAAGTTTACTAAAACATAAGTCCGATAAAGATCTGCAAAAAAAAAAAAAAATTATGCTCAAATTCTGTAAATCAAAAAGGATAAAAAGACTAAACCACAATCACTTACTTTCATCACACATCTACACTTGATCTTAAAATGAAAATCAAAACATGTAAATAAACAAATATGTAGATCGACTGATTCTTTTATTCTGTCACTGAAGTTTTTTTATTCTTTACATTATTCTATAAACTCAATGGACTATGACTTAACTAGTACAAATTGTTTAATCCAAACTTTCATTTAAAAAAAAGGAAGAAAACAAAACTATGTAATTGTGTTTCATCTCTTTAGTGATATCAAATATACGTTTTGGTGAACTCATCTCAATCATAACTTCAGATAAAAAGCTTTGAAAGAGAAAATTGGCTCATTGTATCCCAAAAGTTAACTCCAAATCTCATTTTCTTATTTTTTTTCAACAAGCTAGGGAATATTACAACTCAATACATGTGAGACAAGTCATGCGAAAAGCTTTAAAATTTTGGTGACATTTAACTCATACAATTTCTTAAAATTTGGCCAGTGACGACTCCGAAATGATGAAAAATAAAATTGACCTCGTACAATTTCTTAAAATTTGGCTATTTTCTTTACATTGTTAAAAAACAAATTTTTGGCTGAAATCCTTTTAAAATTTTGTTTGGGTTCTGTGCTTTTGCACATCTCGCATCCCATCAACCGACTCTGAGTGGGGCTCACGTATAAAAACTCTAATCAATTTAACCAAAGTATATGACTTATTAGATTCAGATCAAAACATGGTGAGTAATATTAATCTTTTAACACGTAAAATTTACACCTACTACAAACACTACTATAAAACACGCACGTGTAATTAAGTGTCGGGTTTATACAAACACATGTGATCATTATTCTAACTTCAGCCTTGAAAGAAAGGTACATTGCGATCAGACTCACGAGGCCGAACGCAATCTGATCTCATCCATCCTATTCTCCGCTTTACATTGTCGTACACGATCAGATGTCCACGCATCGATACGTCTACAGAAAATGAAACAAAAGATGTTTCATGCATGTTTCGATTATTGCGAGTATGGGTTAACATAAAAAAAAAGGTCTTTTGTTTTTACCTCCAAGAATAATGGTGGATCCATCATGAACACTGCTTCCATCTAATATCCCAAGACATACATTTCCTTTGTCCTGCATCAAAAGTGAGTATGAAAACTCGAATTAATAAAGCCAACTCATAATCAAAACAATCATAATCGTGAGAACTTTTAGTTAAAACGCTTACGCTTATGATCAAGTAGTCCTCGGGTTGAATCAAAAGTTTTCTTGATATGATCCACCATTTGCTCCCTATTTGCAGAGTTATTGGTCTAAACAACCGTTTAACGTCCGACAAGGAACTGCATATCAAAAACCAACAATTAAAATTTAAAAAATTGATCTTTTTTTATTTACATTTGTTTTGAAAAAAGGAGTCCATAATGTTCTGAAAAGTACGTGATCAGGAAGTTAGCTTCCCAGCATATAGGTAGTGTTTTGTCTGATTCATCCCGCTTTAATCCGAAACCAGGAACTTCTTCAAGCTTTTACCAACAAGTATCATAAAACATCAATTACAAGAAGAAGATTTAAATATAGGAATTAAAAAGGCTAATTAGTTTAATTATGTGATTACTTACAGATGTGACCAATTGGGAGTAAGCCTGGTTGGGCAAGTATGTATAAGAGCTTCCTGTGTCAAACAAGACTTTCCCTACTCTCCCGTTTTCGCCATCTAAACTAATCGTACCACCCGCGTAGGTCATCTTTGTAACTTGCATCTGATAAACTTCTCTGAAGGATCCCAAAAATGTAAATTTTGTCTGACTATGTGAATGACAAAGATATAAATTTTAAGAATACACCAAGAATTTACAGAGATTTCACGTTTCCGTGTGTACTTACAAGTGAGAATGGTGAAGCATAGGAACCCATGTCATTCCGTGTAATGGAACCAAATCACTTCCCATGAAGATATACCCTTCACCATTGAGATCAGAGGCAAGGCAATGGCCAATCACATTGCTGATGATACCTCGGCTTGCAAGCTGAGAAGGTAAGCTAATTTTAGCTCTGCTTAGGCCAAGAATCCCATCAGTCTTTAGCAGAGTGTTCAATAGTAGCCCTTGTTGATCATATCCGCACCTGAAATTTCCAATCAAAGAAACCAAAATCACACTCTGATATTCCGTAACAAAGTCACCAACTGTTAACTTAAGTAATGGTTACCCAAAAACTATATCCAACTCGGCAAGTGATCCGTTGTAGAGTTGAATATGAAACTCGTCTTTGGTGAGAACTCCGATGGAAGAGCTATGATCAGCATACTCAATCTCGTAGTCACATTGTCCACAATTCTCACATTGTTCTGTCATTTGATTCCTCTGGACTTCTACACACAAGTGTTCGGAAGATCCCACTAACTTACCTTTTCGTGGCTTGTACAGTTGATTTGCTCCCTAAACACCACCAAATTCCAGAACGCTCATCAGCAAAGTTTCCACAGAGTAAATTCTCTTAAAATCTCAAAAACTGGATCTTTACCTTAGCGCAACTCATACAAGGAGCGTCACATTGGACCCAAGTCAAGTCACTTCCAGTATCGATATCAAGATGAAAGTATTGCCCATCTTCAGGGTTTCCGACAAGAATCCGTGTGAAATAAAGCCTGCAACAACAAAAGAAAAAACATAAAAACAAAAACTTTGTTTTCTTGTCCGTTAAGAAACCTAAAACACATTCAAACGTTTCAAAAGTGTAAACATGCAAATGCCATACCCATCTGGATACACATTTCCACCAACGGGGAAAACCGTAGCGGAGGAGTCGAAAGAAGCAGCGCTTGCAGAGAAAGCATGGTTGACTTTCACAGGGTTGACCAGCAGCTCTTGTTCAACTGGTTCCAATAGGATTCCACTCTCTACGACATGATCCAACACTTCCGCTAAGTTCCGGTCAGGGATCGATCGTGCACCCAGTTTGTGATACACAGGGAAAACAAACGACGTCGTTTCACGGCGATGATCCTCATCACGGTCCTTCTCTTCAGAAACCCTAAACATTTGAACAGCGTTTGGGAAAACAGAGCCGTAGAAAGCAATCGCGAGGAGGGAAATCCCGAGAAGACACAGCACTAATCTGGGAGAACTCATGGAATGATCCGAGAACCAGAGTCCGGAATTCGGGTTTTGGTGAAGCGGGTCGGGTTGGGAACTCGGGTTTCGTTCATCCTCCGGGTGGATTTCAGGTGGGTAACTGTGGTCAGTGAGGGTGAAAGCAGAGATTGTTTTGCCTTGCGAAGGATCATCGGACGGTGGGAGAGTGATTATGACTACGCTGTGGACTCTCTGTTGCTGCTGCTGGTCGTGAAGATCTGGCTCCATACTGAGATTCTCCGATCGAAATTACGCGAACTGATTATTTTTGGCAGATTTCGATCGAAGAATTGAAAAAGCATAGTGTGGTCACTAAGTCAAGAGGCGTGGTAGACAAAAACAATGCGAAGTTGCCAGGAAGAACCGAAGGAGAGAGAGTTCTAATATTTGAAAATTTAAAAGAAACCATTTAAAACCCTATTTGATCATATAAAAATAAAACAAAATTTTATTGAAGTAACAAAAATGTTGACAAAAAAAGTAAAATCAAAAAGCATTTATTTTTAAGAATAAACATAGTGATATTAAGGTTATTTTATAATAAATAATTTTCAAATAATATATAAGGAATAATTTAATATGCTATCAAATATCAAACATCAAATTAAACAAAATTAGTAAAACTAATACAAACCTAAAAATTTGGGATGTTCTTTTTTTTTGGTTAGTCATCTTCTTGCTAAAATTGATTTCTTTTATGAACATTTTAATAGAGTAAAATTCACATATAGATTGTATTGTGGGTAATATTATATAAGTAATTCTACAGTTTGTAATATCTCTATCTCTAGACCCACAACAAAATTTATGTCTACAAAAAAAAAAAAAAAATTATTATACATAAACTATCTAATTTTTTTTCCAAATTCATGATCCAATAAATTTCCTTTTAAAGTATTTAACAGTGTATTAAAACAAAACAAACAACTTTCCATTTTGTTGTTAGTATTGAACATATCTTAATACTAAATGATTTATATATTTTTTTCTATAAGAAGTATTTCATGAAACTTTTTTTTAATTCTAAACAAACTATTTCATATTTGAAAGGTTTAACCAATTTTCATGCTAAACTCAAAACTATGATTGAAAAGCTCTTAAAAAACAAAGGCAAAAACACGTTTGATAATCAAGTTTGAATAGAGATTTTTTGGATTGTACAAAAATCACATATTATTGAATAATAATCACGATGTGAGAAAGAGTAGGTTTAGTAAAGTTGTAACTTTAGCTTTATCACCCTTTATAACTTCAGCTTTGAAATGGTTAAACTAAAATCAAAGTAGAAATTTGAGAAGAAAAACTATTGAATAGTTGGCAATTAATAAAATTAACAAACTTACAATTTTAGTAGATTCCCAATGCAGAATTTGGTTTTCATAAATCAAACCGTTGTTTTCAGTTAAATAATTTTCAAAAGCATTAACTACATCATCCAAACCATTTACCAAAATCAGACTCAACATAAGACCAACATGCATCATTGTCTTCTTGGTCTCTTATCATGCTAAAATTTCTTTAGTCAAAATCACATCCTATTTTAGTTTTAAAAAAATTCAATTAAAATAGGAACGAAGTACTGAAAATTATTATTAGTAAATTTTACCCTTTCTGTGGAATTCCAATTCAGCATGAAGTTGAAACGTAATCAATATTTTTCTACTATTTGAAACAATCATCCACAAGCACTAAGAGAACCACACAATTATCATCGATCAAGCTAATCAATATTTTTCTAATATTTGAAATTTTAAAAGAAACAATTTGAAACCCTATTTGATCATAAAAAATAAAACAAAATGTTATTGAAGTAAAAAAAATGTTGACAAAAAAAAAGAAGTAAAAATCAAAAAGCATTTACTTTTAAGAAGAAGCATAGTGATAATAAGGTTATTTTATAATAAAATATTTCTCAAATAATATATAGGAGATATCATTAATTGGATGCTATCAAATATCAAACTAAACAAAATTAGTAAAACTAATACAAACCTTAAAATTTGTGTTGTTCTTTTTTTGGTTAGGCATCTTCTTGCTAAAATTGATTTCTTTTATGAACATTTTAATAGAGTAAAATTCACATATAGATTGTATTGTGGTTAATATTATATAAGCAATTCTATAGTTTGTAACATCTCTAAACCCAACAAAATTTATGTCTAAAAAAGAAAAAGAAAATAAATTATTATACATAAACTATCTAAACTGTTTACTAAATTCATAATCCAATAAACTTCCTCTTAAAATAGTTAACAGTCTATTAAAACAAAAAAACGACTTCCCGTTTTGTTGTTAGTATTGAACATAGCTTAATACTAAATAATTTATATATTTTTGTTTTATAAGAGGTATTTCATGAAATTTTTTTAATTCTAAACTATTTCATATTTTAAAGGTTTAACCAATTTTCATGCTATACCCAATACTATGATTGACAAGCTCTTAAAGAACAAAGTCAGCACATGTTTGATAATCAGTTTGAATAGAGACTTTTTGGATTGTACAAAAATTGCACATTATTGAATAATAATCACGATTATAATCACGATGAGATAAAGAATAGGTTTAGTAAGCTAAATAATATTCAAAAGAATTAATCAGATCATCCAAGCCATTTACCAAAATCAGACTCAACATAAGACCAACATGCATCATGGTCTTTTTGGTCTCTTATTAGAACAAAATTTCTTAGTCAAAATCACATTCTCTTTTAGTTAAAAGTCAATTAAAATCAATTAAATTAGGAATGAAGCACTGAAAATAATAATTAATAAATTTTAAAGTGATTTAGGTGAATATTACACACTAGTTCAGAAATTAAGTTTGTATGAATTTGAAATCATAAATTAACTTTATAGGAAAGAGAGAAAATTTATATGTCAAATTAATCCTCAATTTTTAAAAATATTACAAATCTGCCATTGTCGGAACACTGATCATCCTTTTGATAATTATTCGAATTTATTTTACGTTAACTTCAATATCAACTAACATTAATGTGTTAACATGATGGTTATAATATGTTAACTCTAATATCAGATAATTAACATTCTGTGTTATCAAATAATATATAATACATTGTTAACACGCTAACTTAATTACACGCTAATACATAGATCCAATCACTATCTATCGATATATCTAGATAGATACTTATAATTTAGAATAAACGTTTTTTCTTCATTCATTTTCATAGTCGTAAGTGGCGTTTTTTATATAAATTTTCCTCGTTCACGGGCTACAATCAAAAAGTCTTCCTGCTTGTCAATGGGCTTAGATGGATCAAAGCATTAGATAGAATACATTATTAACATGTTAGTATTATTACACGTTAACACATAATACATTATTAATACGCTAATATTATTATACGTTAATCACATAAATAGCATATACACTATGTGTTATCAAATAATATATCATACATTGTTAGCACGCTAATATTATTACACACTAATACTTTATATTGTTAACAGATAACATTCATAAAATATATGTTAACTTCAATAACAGATAACATTTTATAATATTATAACTCCAATATCAGGTAACGTTTTATACTATTATTAACACTCCAATATCAGATAATGTTTTATATTATTATTAGCATATAACTTCAATAAACCTCTTTATCTTCTTCCCTTACTTTCTCTCTCTCTCTTTCTTCCTCCCGTACTTTTTCTTCTGGTAATAGCATAAGTTATCTTCTTCTTCTTCTTTTTGTTTTGTCTCCCTCTTCCTCACGATGTACGTAGAGAACAAACTTGAGCACATCAAATTTTGGATTGCAAATTATGTGTTTTAGATCAAGATTTTTGTCTCTGTATTTTTTCTCTCGTGTTCTCTTTCCGGCGAATGGCAAATTCCGTAAATATGATAAATAAATAAGATAGGAAAAGAGTTAACATCCTAGACAATATTACTGTATATTGTCAGATTTGGTCACTTAATTTAGAGAATTTCCATTCCCATTTAGTGTAGTTACTCTAAATTTTACCCTTTCTGTGGAATTCCAATTCAGCATGAAGTTGAAGATTTGAATGGTTTCTACCACTGTTTCTAAAGGGTAGCAGCTAATAATCTCGGTTATTGGTCGATCCTTCGAAAATGTCTCTTTTCCAAAATATTTTTTGGCTTCTTCGATTGGCAGATTCATATTATATTTCCTTAGATGATGTAGAAATTTTATATCTACTAACGATTTCCAAATCTGTGCAGCATTTTTACTAAAATAAGAGTTAGGCCTGCGCATTCGGTCCCCCAATCGGGTTCCGTTTTGAGCCGATTCGGGTTCGGATTATTAAATACCAAAATTTTGATCCCATTCGGGTAATTTAAAGTTTCGGTCCGGTGTCGGTTCGGGTTAACTCGGGTTCGGTTCGCTTTTAGTAAACCCCTCGAAACCCGGTTAAACCCGGAATACTTTCGGTTAATATACTAATTCGGGTTTTGGGTCCCAAATTACTTGTTTAAGAAGAATAAATACCTGTTTTGCAGCAAATAAAATTGATTATATATTAATAAAAAGCAAAGGTGAAACGTTTAAGTGTTAAAAGAGAATGAAAATTGAACAGTTATTAACAATAACAATGCTTAAAATTCATAAGTTTTGTCGTACAAGTCAACATTAAGTAAAATGCAACTTCAATAACTTATTATAGAATCGAAAAACCACTTGTTCAAACTCCAAAGAGAAACTCAATAAAGGAAAAGAACTAAAGCAACAACCAAACTCTTAAAAAACACCAAGTTGCGTGAACAACATTATTGAAATGTGAAAAAGAAAACCCAAACAAAACTCAAAGCTAAAATCCATCAAACTTGAAGCATCCATCGCAAGCTTCAAAGTTCAAACTTCTGCTGTTATGCACCAAACTTCAATTGTCTTTGATAGTAATATTCTCAAACTCTGCAATCAAAGTTAATCAATTACTAAGATATTTAAAGGCAGAAACATATAAATGAAGATAAGGAAACAGAACACAAACCTTTCTCAAGCTTGTCAAGCATCTCAACCTCAGCAAGTATATGTTCGTTTGTAATGACTGTTTCATCAAGTTTGATATCCGCTTGCATCCATTTTTCATTACACATAAGCACCTCTATCATGTAGTGGGTAAGGCAGCTTCTATGAGGCTCTAAAATTCGACCACTCGTGCTAAAAGCACTCTCTGATGCCACAGATGAAACTTGCATTGCAAGTAGATCTCTAGCCATTTCAGCTAACACATGAAACTTGGTTTTCTGCAACTTCCACCAAGAGAGTATGTCAAACTCGAGTCCCATGACCATTCGCGGATTCTCAACAGGTTCCTTCAAGTAGATTTCAAGTTCATCTCTTGTGTCTTCTCCAATCTCAGCAACAAATTCCTTGTACACACAATCCATCCTCTCATAGCCAAAATCATCAACAACTAAGTCCATTTGGTCACCGGCTTGCTCTTGACTGTCCTCGGCATTCGCAGATGGTTGACTTGACTGAGATGGTTGGACTGAAGGTCCTCTGAAACGGCTACAATACTCCTTAAACATGGAGTTTAGAAGATCAAGCACCGAATCCCCCATTTCTCTAGACTCGTATGTATCTTTCCCATACAATGTTTCAAAAAAAAGCTTAGCGAAAACCATCTTCTTTCTAGGATCTAATATTATAACGCCCCGACCGCCCCTACCGGTGAGCCCACATGTCCTCTCATTAGGCCCA
>KE155958.1:515363-532683 GCA_000411075.1 Sisymbrium irio
GTAAATATGGGTAAATTCGTCCAAATTGACTGAAAATATGTGAAAGCATAATGTGACAATTTGACTTTCAATCTAGCGTATTTAGCCAAATTCTCCAAAAAAAAATGAGTATTTCATATTTTAAAGGTTTAACTAATGTTCATGCTAAACTATTTCATATTTTAAAGGTTTAACCAATGTTCATGCTAAACCCAATACTATGGTTGACAAGCTCTTAAAGAACAAATGCAGAACATGTTTGATAATCAAGTTTGAATAGAGACTTTTTGGATTGTACAAAAATCACACATTATTGAATAATAATCACGATTATAATCACCGTTTATAACTTCAGTCACTCTATTTCAAATTGGAAAAAGAATAAAGTTCTCTCCCAAACACTCTATTCGAGAATGGGTTTTACCCGCTAATTGTCACTAAAATAAGAATGAGAAGAATGACAGATTTTAATATATAAATATGTAGTTATCCAATTATGTTTATAAAATCATTCAATAATTATAAATACAGTTAAAAATTTTAAATACAAAAGAGAAACAAAATAGTTGATTAATTTATAAATATTGACAATAAAAACAGATTAATCGATAGTTTTCCAATTATAATTCACATAGACTAACAGAGATAAAATTAATGGTTGAGTTTAGACTAATAGTATGTTGTAACTAGTCCTTACATCAATACCACCTTCTCGCAATATATTATACCAAACAATGCGTGAAATCTGAATACTATTAGTAATAGATTTTCAATCTATATATTTGCTTAGGTGTGTGATCATGTATGATCGTATACTATTAACAATAGATTTTCAATCTATATATTTTTAATCGATATATTATAAATGGTTTTTAATAAAGCATTATAATAACTGTAACAAGAGTAGGTACAATAGCTTTTCAAAAAACATTTCCAACAAAAAGATTATAAAAAAATAATGGACCAGAACAAACTTTTAATATAAAAAGATTTATTAGTTTTGTAATGTGATTGCTTACTGACGTGACGAATTGGGAGTAAGTCTCATCAGGGAAGTATATATGTATAAGAGTTTCATGTGTCAAATAAAACTTTCCATACTCTACCATCTAACTGAAGCATACCACTCCCATAGTTCATCTTTGTAACTTGCATCTGATAAAGTTTCTTTTATCTTGGTGAACTCACGAAAAGATCCGAGAACTAGAGTCCTGGTTTCGGTGAAGTAAGTCGGGTTGTAAATGGGTTTTCACTCGTGAGGATATAATTCAGGTGGAAGGTGAAAGAAAAGATTGTACCTACTCTTGCAAAAGGATCATGAGATGGTGGGAGAGTGACTACGACTACGCCATGGACTCGTTTTTTACTCCGTTATGGGATTCTGCAATCGAAATCACATGAACTGGTGTTTTTGGCATATTTTGATCGAAAATGAAAAGAGGACAATAACAAAGGTGGTCAAGAAGTCAAGATTCAAGAGTCTTTGTACATCTGAAGTTGTTAGAGAGAGGAGAAAGAATGAGAGAGGTATATTTATGTAACATTTGATTTATGTAGTATTTGAATAATGGAAATAGAAAAAAATAACTAAATGCTAGCTATTTGATTATTAAAAAATAAAAATATATTTAATTTAAAAATATTGAGAACCTAAAAACAGATAAATTAGTTTGCAGTGTTAGAGTTTTTTCCAAAAAGGTTTTCCATATTATTTCGATACCACTAAATTGGATAAAAAATATTTCTAAATTACTAATCGATTTATTGTATTTTTTAAAAAAAATATTGATAAAAAGAAATATATTAAACCCAGTAAATTTGAAAGTAAATATGAATGCATATTTTTAAATTATTTACTCATTATAGTTTTTAAAGAAATATTAATTTTGTCTGTTTCGGTTATTGCTAACTTTCAAATTCAAATAAAAATCACTAAGAAAAATAATTAGTTGTAATTACTAATCAGTGTGGAAAAAAAATGAGTAACAAATTGCGAACGGCCTTTTCATAATTACGATTTACGAAGCAACTACTTTTCCATCATCACCGAATCACCACCATCTCTCCAAATCCGCCAAAACTGAAAATTGGGATGATACAGCCGTGCTAAACCCCAGTTTAGATCTTGAGGAAGGCAATGGGTCGGATCTTCGAGTACTTCGTGGTGTGCGGACTTGGTCCGGAGATGCGAACCCTTGACGGAGATCTTGGATTCCATGGGTTGGATACGAATTACTTGCCGTCGCTTCTAGATCAGTTCCCTCCTTCTGATCATTCTCTCTACCCTCCCCCTCCTCCTCAGCTTCCTACTGTAAGTTTCGATTGGAGCATTTTGATTGGGTTTAGGTTGATGATTACCAAATGTACAACTTCGAATCTGGATCAGCATTTAGAAGTTAGTAACCGTGAGAGATGCTTTGAATTTGGCTCGAATTTTTTGACCTAATTGAATCATCATCTGTTTAGGAATTTAACTGAAGCCCTACGAGAGAGTTTGTGATCTTTCTGTTAATGATTTGGTTAGCTTCTTTGGATTTTGGATAGTGTGTTCTTCCTGCTGGTGTGGCGTTCCATTCTTCTGGTTTTGTTTCCAGTGACCCTGTGAGTTTCCCACGGAGCTATCCCATTGTCTTGACCGGTATGTGACTATCCTTGGAATCTTCTTTTTGCTTATTTACCAATGTGCCTGCTTGTGGGTGATTTCTTCCTTGCTGGTTATCTGAATCATTTCTTTTTTTTTTCCACAGAGGGAGATGGGGCAAAAATATTTGTCAGTTGCATTGCGTTTCGGGATCGAGTCTGCGAGGATATTACTGAAGCTTATCGCTTACCACCCAATACGTACGCAGACAAGTGTATCTGTATCGTGTCTCACGCCCCCAACTTTCGTGCTCTTCGGGATTCTCTAGAAGAGATTTTTGTTCTTTGCTTCTCCTCTGAAGGAAGCTGGTATACACTTTGCTAAAATTAACATCTTTGTCTTATCGATTTCGTACTTGAATTTTGCTGCATATTTATGTTATTTTGTTTGATATACTTGGTAAGCATATGTGGACGTTGCTTGGATTCGCTTTTTATTTATTTATAATTCTGTGTTGATTTTCTCCGCTTTAAAAACGTTGCTATACAGAAAACCCCATTCTTCTGATTGAACTTGATGTTAGTGCCCTTCAACCTTTACAGTAAACCATTGTGGGAAATTATCTCTTATATGGTAGCTAATGTGCCATTGCCGACTCCCGGAAAAGACAGAGTCTTGTTTGCTGTTGAGAATTGCCTGCTCTCGGTGGAAGCACCTCCAGAGGACAGTCTTCCTCAGGCAGATGTATGACTTTTGCTTTTGCCTCCTTGATCTGTTTTGAATACTTGTTCTTTCCCACTTCTTAGTCAGCTTTGGATATTTCCGGTTTTCTGATTTCTTTCATGTTTTCTCCAATTAAGTTATGTAATGTTTGGTATGGTTCTTACTGAATGCAGATATCTCTCCAACCTCTCGTGCAATGCTTGGATGTGGACAACTTGATCAAGCTATTCACATCTGTTCTAGTGGAAAGGAGGATTTTGCTTCGATCTAACAAGTAAGTTTCTGTATCTAGAGAAACAATGAATTCAAGTGACATTTTCTTAACGTCTTTAACCCTTAAAATTATGCATACCATTTTTACTTTTGTTTAGAAACGATTACTATCTGCATATCTTCACACTTATTTTGCTTCGTTGTGAATCTCGCTAGGTATTCGCTTTTGACTCTGGTGTCAGAAGCCATATGTCATTTAATTTATCCTTTCCGATGGCAGGTATGTCTTATAACACTGATGAGGTCTCAATTAGTCCCTTAAAACAAATACGAACTCATTTGTAAGCTTGTGAACCCAGTAATTACACTGTGAATGAAAATTGGATATTTTGACTATGGTTATAAGATGGGAACAATTAAAGCTATTTGCATTTCTACTGACTAAAACTTTTCTAAATTTCTTCTAATCTTTGTTCGTTGTTTTGCTGTATGTGTCTGAAGCAAGTCTATATTCCATTACTATTTTTTAGTGGAGTAGACTACATTGATGCACCAACACCTTATATGATGGGTCTCCACTCTGATGTCGATACGTCCAATCTTGCCATGGATGGCGTGAGTCTAATTCTAAGTCATACTTATCCTCTTAAAAATTCAGCTATCTGATATTGGTCTCACAACATTCCCATTGTTAGGTTGTAGTGGTGGATCTTGAATTTAACCAAATCACTACTTCTGAGGAGATACCTCCAANCTCCAATTAAGTTATGTAATGTTTGGTATGGTTCTTACTGAATGCAGATATCTCTCCAACCTCTCGTGCAATGCTTGGATGTGGACAACTTGATCAAGCTATTCACATCTGTTCTAGTGGAAAGGAGGATTTTGCTTCGATCTAACAAGTAAGTTTCTGTATCTAGAGAAACAATGAATTCAAGTGACATTTTCTTAACGTCTTTAACCCTTAAAATTATGCATACCATTTTTACTTTTGTTTAGAAACGATTACTATCTGCATATCTTCACACTTATTTTGCTTCGTTGTGAATCTCGCTAGGTATTCGCTTTTGACTCTGGTGTCAGAAGCCATATGTCATTTAATTTATCCTTTCCGATGGCAGGTATGTCTTATAACACTGATGAGGTCTCAATTAGTCCCTTAAAACAAATACGAACTCATTTGTAAGCTTGTGAACCCAGTAATTACACTGTGAATGAAAATTGGATATTTTGACTATGGTTATAAGATGGGAACAATTAAAGCTATTTGCATTTCTACTGACTAAAACTTTTCTAAATTTCTTCTAATCTTTGTTCGTTGTTTTGCTGTATGTGTCTGAAGCAAGTCTATATTCCATTACTATTTTTTAGTGGAGTAGACTACATTGATGCACCAACACCTTATATGATGGGTCTCCACTCTGATGTCGATACGTCCAATCTTGCCATGGATGGCGTGAGTCTAATTCTAAGTCATACTTATCCTCTTAAAAATTCAGCTATCTGATATTGGTCTCACAACATTCCCATTGTTAGGTTGTAGTGGTGGATCTTGAATTTAACCAAATCACTACTTCTGAGGAGATACCTCCAATACCAGAGCCTGAGTTCAGCGCTCTGCGAAACGATATCTTGAAACTACTGCACCCTAATGTTGTGGGGATCGATCACTTGAGGGGCTTTGGTAATTCTGTCGAGCAGAGCCCTAAAAGCCTTAGCAAACCTTGGGGAGAGGATCATGACCTTCAACTCAGGTGACTAGTAAACTTTGGCAATTGGCATATGTTTGCCTAAATTTTCCATTGAAACGTTTTGGTAATCATGTTACCTGTTTGTTATACAAAACCATTTCCTTTCGCAGGGTTATATTCTTAAAGTTTTTTGCATCTATCTTGGGTGGCTACCGCAATTTCATAGTATGTGAATTTCCCTCCTTACTTATAAATCTATACACCCCTTCTGCATCACTTATACAGTTTCGTTTTGTTAGGAAAACAAAGTTTTTAGCACTGATGCATTTCTGAAGAGACGGTCTCGATCCACCAACCAGCCACCGGAGCCTATGGTAAGCTAACTGGTTCATGTATGATCACCGTACATATATTTACAGTTACTGCGTTTGATAACTCAACTTGTTTGCTCTATATTATTCCAATATGTATGGTAATCTGTCTTCTCATATTTTTACTTTTGAGTTTTGACTGTTTATCGTGTTCATCCAGAAGTGTTGAATAATTGTTGTTTATTGGATGTGTTCCATTGTTTTCAGTTGGTTCAATTCTTAGGCTCCTTTGCATTCCTCGATTACCTTGAAAGGCGTCTAGGCTCTGATGAGAACAGTACTAATCTCCTCGAGAAGTTACAAGATGCTGTTGGAAGGGGTCAAGATGCGATGTCAATTCTGCCTAAATCTTCTATGGAGCCTGAGATCATCACAATAGCTGACCCAGAAGTTGAAGAACCAGGTACATTTTGATCTTTTGTTTGTAAGAATTTGCTAGATCGCATAAGCTGAATGATACAATTTTTGGTTATAGCATAAGCTGAATGATACAATTTATAGTTGTTCATTTATAAGGAACTACCTAGATCGAAAAGAAATCTGGTCGATAGTTTAGCATTCTTCTCATGAGTTTTTGGCTTGCCACAAGTAGTTAGACTGAGACAACTACTGGTGGCATGCATAGCCATAGAAAAAATATTCAGAATATTTTAGTTTGTGATCATGTTCTGATCCATCTCTATTCTTTTTGTCAGCCACCAGGTATACCTATGACAGATTTCCTGCGAATGTTAGGTCCGAGGAACAAGAAGAAAAGCGAAAGCAGATCCTCGCAGCAGCAAGCGGAGCTCTTGAATCTAATGGAAGGCATTCTCCAAGGTATATCCTGATTTGCTTGGAACAGCAATTTGATTACCTTACTTAATTTCTGTTTCTTCCAATTACAGCTCACCGCCAGGAAAGAACATTAAGGAAGACAGTTTTAGCTCAAGGGAGAGGGCTGTAAGTGTTGCATTTAATCTTGTTGCTCATGCATAGTTTGAAAAAAATTAATGATACATGAAGAGGTGCCATGGGTCTGTCCTGCATGGATAGTAAATCAAACAAAACTCATCAATGCACATAATATAATTAGGATATCAAATGAAAATTTGATTTCTTTAATTGTTGTAGGAGATCTATAGAAGGCTATATCAAGTCCTGTATAATCGTTTTAACCTTCATTTATTCTCGTGTTGAATAAGATTGATAACTCAACCAAAAATAAAGAAGTCCACAAGACTTCCTTCCATTCTAGGTGTCATGCCGTTACTTCTCTTTTTAATAATATTGTAACTATTTTTACAGGCAGAAAGAGATCGAATGGTCTTGGATATTAAAGTCAAATTGCAGGTATAATTTCTTTATTCTTGTATTTTAAAAGATTACAAATTTGCAAGTTTCTAAATTGAACGAAATCAGTTGCTACCTCCTTCTGAAGGGTTTTTCTATTTAGAACTTTGTGAGGGTAAGAATCCTTAGTACCCAACTTGAGAAAAATTCTATCTTGTGGTGGTTTTACTTAGCCTCTGATACTACTCAGATTTCTGTCAAACTTGACAAACACAAAATTTAAGAATATTAATGAATCCAAACTATTGGAGATCTAAGCGACACTAAAACTCTAAGCCTGTTATCAAAATTGCCCCAGAATAACTTTTTTTCCTATATGTAAGATCCAAAGCACGTCCTAGTAAATAAATGAACCCGGATTGGTCATGATTCTAGTCCTAGTAAATAAATTATTTTAGACGGTTGCATTGGAGATCAAGTCCAATGCCATTCTCTAATCTCTGATTACATTGGGTTGTTGTGGTTTCCAGGGATTATGGCTCCGTCTTTTGAAACTGGGATCAGATGAAGATCCTCTTTCTTCATTCGAATACGGCACGATATTGGGTATGTTTCATATCAATGGGAATGTGAATAATGTTCATAAAATCTCCACTGCAAGAAATTGTTAAACCACGGACGGAATCAAATTCTTATGCTTAATCAGCCAGATATTACCCATATAATGGCCATTGTTATTATGTTATTTCTCTCTGTTGTAAAAACCAAAGAGCTTTCATTTTGAACATTGAACACACTTTGGTCATGTAGCGCTCATTGAATCTGATGCTGAGGGGATTGGTGGTAGTGGCTTTATCGAGTGTATAAGAGAGCATCTGAAAAATTCGGTACGCGTAGCAACTGTACGGTATATACACTGAGCCAATTTGGCGGGACCTGACTATATAATTGATTTATTTCTTACAGGACTGGAATGGTGGATTGACTGTAGAGCAGTTCATTGCGGTCAAAGAATTGGTAGGTGATTCTATCTGTATACCGGCTTAATATACGTAGTTTCGAAATTGCTTGCACTTTAGCTGTGCATATTTAGCTTTGCTCAGGTTTTATGTATTGGCTGTTGCTTGTTAAAATCAGCTCAAAATGGCTGTCAGCCGTGCTGCTTCAAGGAACGATTTATCGACAGTTCAGTATGCACTTGAAGTTTCTGCAGAAATGTTTAAGAAGGATTCCAATAATGTCTCAGACTATGTGCAGCGTCATCTCATCTCCATACCCATTTGGGAGGAACTGAGGTATGAATCCAATAAGCTTGCTGCTCAGAAAATTGGTTATTGACATATTGTGAGTTCTTTTGACAGATTCTGGGAAGGTTACTTCGAGTATCTCATGGAGCAACCTGCAAATGAGTGAGTCTTCTTAAAATCTTCTATTCATTTTATAATGTCAATTGTTTCTTCCTATACTTGCTCCTGATCATTGGCACACTGAGAACTATATTAAACAAATGAGCGGATGGAGCCAACTGCAAATTTTAAAACCTATGGTGGGGGTTTTCGTCATGGAAGTAGAAGTTGTTCTGTAGCATGCATGATCATGTGGTTTCTAGCCCTATCATCTCAGTCTTTCTCTTGATATTTTGGCTCTAGCAACGAGCTCTTCATAATGAATTCCAGTGTGTTTTTCTTTTTGTAAACTAGAGCGTTAAAAGAAAATTTTGGAGGAAAAGAGAAGTTTGAATTTAGGAATTTACTTTGTATTTGTTGTAGATGTCTGCAATGCTCATAGATTCTAAGTAATTCCCATGTCATGACTCATATGTGTCTTCCCCAATTTTCTCCTTAAGGATGCTTCGTCAACTTGCCAATTGTAGTCCACATACTTGAAATCTAATCTCTGATAGCCATAAATCACCTCATTGTGTCTTACATTATACTCCCAATTAATTGATCATCATTGGCATTACTAATTCGTGTAACCTATATTGTACTCTCTCAGATCAGTTAACTACGCTACTTTGGTCACAGCCAGACTAATCATAGTGGCATCACATATGGTGAATTCTTGTTTTCAGAACTGACTCATTCTTCACCTCATTTTCCCGTAATGTGATGGTTACAGTTCCTTTGTTTACTCTTATCTTCACAAAATTTAATGCTCTTTTGCAGGCTGGCTTGGGACTTTCTGATACAGAGGCTTGGAACATGATAGAGACAATAGCAGAGAAGCAAAAACTTGGATACAAATTACTGGTAAATCTGGTTCTGTTTAATTCATTATGCAGTTATTGAAATTTGTCTCATATTCCCCGTACTTAATACTCATTATGATCACAATTCTCAAGCTTTATAACTAGGCCTTTGGAAACACTAACCGACGCATAATATTTTTTTTGCATATTGAACTTTGTTTCAGATTAAACTCAGAGGGTTCTTGTCGCATGTTCAGCAACTTCGTGTAGGCTATTGGGGCGCTTCTTCATTTAAGCAGCAGTCCATATCTTCTGGGTTGCCATCACCACGTCCAAAAGCAGATGTCTCTGATGAAACCCAGCAACCTTCCGAAGCTTCTGGAAGGAGTTGGGTTCAGAGTATGTTTAGCAGAGATACAGCATCAAGAGCGAACTCGTTCAGTCGTGTTCGTAAGTGGGTTTCCGATAATGCTTCTTCAGGTATATCCATGATTAGATCCTCCCTTTGTACTTGCGATTCTGGCTTGTTGTTGCTGAAGTCAGTATACTAAACTTGGCAAAACAGACATAACTGCTGCTGCACAGAAGAAAATTCAGACCAATGTACGTGTTCTGAAGGGTCACAGCGGTGCTGTCACTGCCTTGCACTCTGTGACAAGAAGGGAAGTCTATGATCTTGTGGGCGATCGCGAGGATGCTGGGTTCTTTATCAGTGGCAGTACAGACTGTCTGGTCGGTATAAAATGCATGATTAAACGAATGTGTTTTTCTTTCGTCAATACAGACTGTGTCGGTATAAAATGCATGATTAATTTCGTCGTTGAGAACACACACATTGATGAAATAAAGAGTGTTGTGTTGATGGCTGCATTCTCTCTCTGTTAGGCCTAAAGATCATTGCATTAAGGGTCATAGGGTAGTTCATTCTTTTGCTATTAACATTTATCTATATTAGTGTATTATCTTTCTATTAAGGCTATCATTTGGGTCAAAGGATGATCGCTAGTCAAATAGGATAGTCTGCCACTGTTTAATAACCGTAGTTCTCTGCTAACAGAGAATAGGTAACAACCACCTAGTATCCTCTTTTAATTGCTTCTTGAATTTGAGCAGGTTAAAATCTGGGATCCAAGTCTACGTGGTTCTGAACTTCGAGCGACTCTAAAAGGACATACTGGGTATATATTTCTTATTCGCCTTGATGCCTCTCAGGAGTTGTGGGGTTTTAGTTAATTTTTCATATGTTGCGGTTGCTTTAACAGCGCTTTCTTTCTTTTTTATTTTCAACTTTTGGTGTAGAACCGTTCGTGCTATAAGCTCTGACAGAGCAAAGATAGTTTCAGGATCAGATGATCAATCTGTTATCGTATGGGACAAGCAGACACTTCAGCTTCTAGAAGAACTGAAAGGCCACGATAATCAGGTTTCCACTACCGCTCTTAAGCTTTTTGCAGATATTAGGACATAATTCATCCGGGTAAAATAATTAGTGGTCAACACAGAACAAACATATAGACATGGAGATAATTAACTAAACAGATAACTATCAATCATTGTAATCCCATTTGGAAAATGTTGGAGCTGCCACCACTAGCATCTGCACAGTATTATTGACAGTGATTGATAACAAGTTAAACTTCTGAAGTTAATATCATTGACCAGATAATACCTATCAATCAGCCATAAGTCAACAAGGAGGAAGCTTTTATTAACACGTTTTCCTTACTGTGCCATCATGTACACCCAAAAATATTCTGCAGGTTAGTTGTGTCAAGATGATTTCAGGTGAACGTGTCCTCACTGCTGCACATGATGGAACAGTTAAGATGTGGGATGTTCGAACCGATATGTGTGTCTCAACTGTTGGCCGATGCTCTAGTGCCATTCTTTCGATTGAATATGATGACTCTACAGGAATCTTGGCTGCTGCTGGCAGAGATACGTATGTATGCTATATTATACATAAGTAATGTATGGATTTGTTGTATTGAATGTCAATTACGTATTCAGCTAAAATGGATAAATAATCAGGATCGCGAATATATGGGATCTTCGTTCAGGAAGGCAGATGCATAAACTGAAAGGGCACACCAAATGGATACGGTGAGCATCACAATGTTCTCTTTAACATGTTTCATTCGTTATGGTTTTATATAAACACAATCACAATTAATGAAACCTATGGCTTTTTCTTTTCTTATAAGAGTTTAAATGTTTTGATTTCTGTTTGCGGGGTTGTTGGGTTGCTTAATCTTGTTATGGAATTGATTGATATTAAATCCTTTGTTTTTACCTGCTGTTGATATTATGATATTTAAGATCTGTGAGTTGTTTTTATTGATGAAATCGTGTCATTTCTGCAGATCAATTCGAATGGTCGAAGATACCTTGATAACTGGGAGCGACGACTGGACAGCAAGAGTGTGGTCTATCTCCAGAGGATCATGCGACGCTGTCTTAGCATGCCATGCTGGGCCAGTGCAATCTGTTGAATACTCCACATTCGACAAAGGAATAATCACAGGTCCCCGATAATTTCAACTAGACCAATTCTGAAAATTAACTATTGAGAAGCAGAGATTTCGCAAATAAACATCAAGGCTTAAAGGTAGTCTCTTTCTTGCAGGTTCCGCTGATGGATTGCTCCGTTTCTGGGAAAATGATGGCGGTGAGGATCTCTTTATAAACTCTAACCTGACTCACTTCGTTAAAATATATATGTAGCTATCATATAAACTCTATAGTATATTGCTATTACAACTTGCAACTGTAAACATTTTGCTCTGTGACAATCTCATAATACTTTGGTTTTTTGGTCTACAGATGGCATTAAATGCGTGAAGAACATAACTCTCCATAATTCTTCTATACTATCAGTCAATGCTGGTGAACATTGGTTAGGCATTGGAGCAGCAGATAACTCAATGTCTCTTTTCCATCGTCCTTCTACCGCCGGAACCAAAGTCTCAGGCTGGCAACTTTATAGAGTACCTCAAAGAACAGCCGCCGTGGTATGATGACGATCCTCTCTTCACTCTAATTAAAAAACTTTACATATTTTGGTGTATCTTTGTGTTTTATAATGAGACTGAATCGGATTTGTGATTCAGGTGAGATGTGTGGCGTCAGATCTTGAGAGGAAACGGATATGTAGCGGTGGCCGGAATGGAGTTCTCCGGCTGTGGGATGCGACCATCAACATCTGATTTGCCTTCAACAGCTTTGTCTATTTATGTGTATCTCTTAACTTTGTATCTGTTGTTTATTTATCTGTTTTGCGTTTTTATACCCTCTGACTTTGAGGCTTGCAGTTGAAGTAAATTTTGATTTTTGATTTTTTATTCTTTCTGAGTATTTTCTTTTATTATATATATGTTTTCCTCAATGCTGCTTGTAGTTGTTTCGATATATCTATTAATAAAAACTCTTAAAATCGTTTTAGAAATGTGATTCGAATAAAAGTACAGGCCTGTGAATCTTTCGTAAACATTTCAATTTTCACTTTTGCAATTGCGAATAATTTACTTATTGTTTATTCAACATTGTAATGGTTAACTTATTGTAAAATGTAAATTATAATTTTCTTGTGTAAAAGAGATGATTCACTCAGACTCAAAGCTGAAGAACTTGCCTTTTTGTGTGTTTATTTTACATTAGAAAATATAAGTAAAAAGACTTTTATTAATTTTGGAATCTAATATAAAGCGTTGGTCAACATCACAGTGAAATGATAATTTTAAGACATTGTATCAAATATGTTCACATCACAGCATATAGTAGTTCATGCCTACCCACGAAAGCCTAGTTGACATTTATTTCTTGGTCGCGAAAAGAAAAATAAATACAAAGCAACAAAAACACAAATAATATTACAAAAAATGTTGTGTAATAAAAATTCATATCTAAGTCAACCCATCATCCGTTGACCCATGGGAGGAGCCATCATCTCTTGTTGCTGACCCATTCGCTGCCTTTGAACATTCCCACTCCATCCTAAATACACCAATTAAGATATATAATACTTAGCCAATTGAACATTACCAAACAAACAAAAAAAGAAGATTCAAAATATTTAAAAGGAATATTATTTGAGAGAGACATAGGAGATGGTCAATTTACCGATAGAAGGATCAAGGCCACGATTCTTAAGCTCACGATATTCTTGGCAAAGTGCACAATATTCACAGAAGCAATGAGTGATCCAATCTGGAGCTGGAGCATCCGGTAACCCGAATTTGTTTCGGATCTTGGCCCGAAATGTGCATGAGTAAACACATGGAATCCCAAACAAACAACATATCAGTCCGTACAACATTCCACCCGTTCCACAACCTGCACACATACATATATACATATACATAAACAGAAAGGCAAATATGTATTGTTTTGATTGGTAACATTATACAGTTAAGGAACCGTGTTAAGAGCATTAACATAAACCGACTGGCAAGAATATGTGATTAGTAATAACTTGATTCTTTGATTCTTTGCTCTTGAATATTACCAATCACATTATATGCATGTCGCACGTATCGATATAAATGTATATACTTACTTGTCGCGCCTTCATCGGTAACTTCTGCGATCTGACCGAACGTGACGAACGGAAAGCAACATGTGATGATTGCTGATCCGAAAAACACAATATTAAACAGATCAAAACCATTATGTAACTATAAGCCGACCAATAAAAATAAATTAGTCGAGAAGTTTATCATAGTTTCTAACCATTTTCGCCATCGTTCATGCAATCAAAAAGCCCTGAAGTCCAGTTTGATGGGTTAATAATCACCGGTTGGGGCATTGGTGCTACAAAATGTTGGTTACCCGCTACACCTGGATTGATATATGTAGGTTGAGCCGGTCTGGCCATATTCGGTACTCCGCTTGGTTGGTAAACCATTCCACCATTGTTAGGATATTTCTGCTCGGTTTCGACCATTTGCTTTTCGTACACTTGTGGCTGTGGTTCAGGTGCAGGATGTGCATGAAACATCGGATTAAAGTTATTGTTCATTCTCGGACTCGGACTTTGATCTGGTCGACCCATTTGTAAACCGAAGAGAATAGTTTAGGGCTTGAGAATAGAGGTTTTGTTTTCTTTTTTGTATGAAAGAAACTTATAATGAAAGTTTGGTTTATATAAAGGGTGATCATATATGCAACTTGAATTAGTTTGAACTTTTCGTCACATCTTGCACTTTTTATATAAATACAACGTAACATGATCAATGCTGTATATATAAATATATTTCGTTCTCATTATTATTTTGATTCGTTTATTCCTATTAATGAAACTAGCTCTACTGTCACGATTCTTTGAACATGGACCTATATGAGTGTACAACTTTTTTTCTTTTTTTTTTCTCGAAGTTTAAAACTATTCTCGAGATGCCCCACTATTTACTAAGAAAATGGGCATATGAAAGCCAAAGCCTTTTCGAGTAATCTTTTCGTATTTTTATTAGTATAATCACAGTTCGTTAGAAAATGAATACCATTTAAAAATAAAAATAAACTCATAGTTTGCAACAGAACTACAAAAAAAACATGTGGTACATTGTCTTTAAATGTTGGGTGAGTCTAAGATGTAGTAACTTGCCGGTAAAATAATTCGAAAATATTTGGGATTATAGATTCTCATTGTAACATCCTGTACCAAAAACAAGAATTGCAAACTTGTAGATGGCTCGTAGAAGTGTGAAGTTTATTACATATGGTTTTTTCAAAAATTAAACCTGTAACCGGTTAATCAGAATGAAACTGGTTAGAAGTTCCTAATTCCGCGAAAATTCTGAAATTGACATGCTAGGACAAGTGACAATACAGTATTATAATTAATAGAGGTGTCTATATGATAACTCAAGAGATAGTTCGAAAGGTGTGGAAGAGTAGGTAACAAGTTGTAACATAGTAGGCATGCAATAAAATGAAAAATGCATGTAAGTTCTCACACCTCCATTTCTCTCCCTTCTTCTTCTCGTACGCCAGGGACGACGATCCTCTCTTCCTCCCATAGCCACCACCTCCGTCTACTTCTCCTCGACGGTGAGTCACAGGAACCTTCATCACTTCTCTTCCTCTAGTTTTTCTCATCCACCTCTCCTTTTTCATCTTAAGCAAACGCAAGGGTTTGGCTTAAGAAAGAGTTCTAACTCCTAACTCCTTGGTCCTCTCACTAAAATTTCATTCTCAAATTTGGAACATTTCAATATTTACGTGCGATAATTACGTTTTGGCCTGGTGATAAAACTGTTACCTTCTTTCCAATGGCGAGATTCGAAATAAGCCTACATCTTTCTACCGATTTTTTGTGGTTTCAAGTGTATGATCCCTTGTACCAAAACTTGTAGCCAGGACGGAATATATAAATTCTCATGTGCACCCAGAAACACGGAAATTGGCAGATATTTTGGTTTATGTCGTAAAATTAATAACTAAATACTCAGGAAAAAATTACACGCAAATAAATACTTATTAAAGAGAATAATGTTCAAGGAAAAAACAACACCCAGGTCAACCCATCATTCGTTGACCCATGGGAGGAGCCATCATCTCTTGTTGCTGACCCATCCGCTGCTTTTGCACATTCCCACTCCATCCTAGTTACACAAAAGATATTAAAAATCAACAACACATTAACAAAGCAAAACAAAAATCAATTGCTATAATTAATTAAAAAAATGTTTCAAAGTTGGACTATTTCAGAGAAAGAGCTAGCTAGTTTTACCAATGGCAGGATCAAGGCCACGGTTCTTAAGCTCACGATATTCTTGGCAAAGTGCACAATATTCACAGAAGCAATGAGTGATCCAATCTGGAGCCGGAGCATCCGGTAGCCCGTATTTGCTTCGCATTTTGGCCCGGAATGTGCATGAGTAAACACATGGTATCCCTAACAGACAGCATATCAATCCATACAACATTCCACTCGTCCCACAACCTGCGCATATATAGTATCGATTGATAGGGGCACAAAATTATAGAATCGTGAAACTCAAAATATGCAAAATAAAATGACATGATGATCGTTTTTCTTTTGCTGCCAACAAATGACATGATCATTAATTAAGTCTCCAAAACTTACGGAACGGTAAACCCCATTTTTTGTGTGACAGAATAACGAGTTAAATTTAAATGGCCATTTGTAATAATTTGTTATTACTAAAATGCTGATTCTCTGATTCCACAATCTCGTAAATCTATATTAACGCATGCTACATTGATATACATAATAGATGTTCCAATGCTTACTGCTATATGTATGTATACATGTACTTACTGGTTGCGCCTTCATCGATAACCTCTGCAATCTGTCCAAACGTGATGAATGGAAAGCAACATGTGATGAGAGCTGATTCGAAACCACAAAAAAATGCGTTAAAGATAAGATAACATTGGAACGACAAGAAAAACATTTGAAGCAACCAAAAGGATAAAAGTAGGGGTAAACAAAAGTCAAACTAAAACCAAATGGTGGAAATTTTTTAGATGGAACAAACTAAATGAATCTAAATCAAAAGCCGAATTGAATCGCGTAAAACTGAACAAAATAATTCCAAATTTTGTATTTTGAATTTTATCGATTTTTCACAAAATCAATACTCCTTCCGCCGGATGTTTATAGTTGTCGCTCTAGTGTTATTTTTTTGTTAGATATTACTTGATGTTTTGAGTAATCAAGGTAACTTATGTCAATAAGTATCCATGTTACCCTCAATTAATTGAACACAGATATTAACACGATTTAAATACAATCGTAAATTGTTATGCTTCATAATGTTAAACTAGTAATTGTCTTCTATTTCTGAAAAAATATAATTTTAGCTAAAACGTCAAGTAAAAACAACCGGAGGGAACGTGGAAGTCGAAAATAATGAACTAAAAGCATGTATCCCTTTGAAAAGTTATTAAATGTCTAACCATTTTCTCCATCATTCATGCAATCAAAAAGTCCTGAAGTCCAGTTTGATGGTTGGTTGTTGACTACTCCAGTCATTGGTGCTCCGTTTTGTGGAACGTGGTTGCCCGTTGGTACTCCGTTTGGCTGTATGGGTGCAGGTTGTGCATGAAACACCAGATTTTGGCCTGGTCGACCCATTTGTAAATCAAAGATAATTGATTAGGGTTTGAGAATAAAGGTTAGATTATCTTTCCCTTTCTTCTTTTATGGTATTGTGATAAAACATTAGAGTGAAGGTTGGCTTATATAAAGGTCGATTCTAATTGCAACTTGAAATAGTTTGAAATTTTCGTCACATCTTGCATTCTTTCTTCTTTCTTCTTTTTTTTTTTTTTT
>KE155958.1:532794-544522 GCA_000411075.1 Sisymbrium irio
ATGTTGCGCATAAATTAATTCATAATAATTACTAATGGAACTAGCTCTACTGTCACGATAATTTCAATATGTATCATATGATCGAGTGTATACACTTTTTTTCTTTTTCTTTTTTAACTATTAGTGTATACACTTTTACCGAAGTTTAAGTTGTAACAGTTAAGATTAACCACTTCTTATAGCCAAAGATGTTGGAGTAAAATCTGTCGTATATATTTCTTATTACAAAATTTAGAATTGTACAAACGATTTCATTGTCAAAAAGAAAATAAAAGGAAAACTCTTTCGCTATTTGTTCGTCCCAGTGCCGTGAAAATAACTTTATTACTGTTGTTGCATACTTTGAATTGAAAATCAAAGGAACTTTTTGGAGTTTGTTTTTCACACACTAGTCAAATGTATACGTCCAACAAGAACCATATATCTGATTTCTACTTACACACGACTATATTAAAACTATGATAATTTGGATTATTCATTATCGTATTTTCGAATGAAAATTAGCAATTCTACTATCGATATCGGCATAATAAGACACTTTAACAATTGCGTGCGTGGATTATATATATCATCCTTAACTGAAAAAGCTTGCTTGTATATGAATAGCTTGGGAATATCTCGGGGATATCTTTGATTAAGATTAGTTAAATAATGATTACCAATATTCACAACAATGTATCGATCAATTATTAATTTTTATCTAACTGTATCGCAAAACCAAACTATACTTCAATTTGTCGAAAAAGGCACTAAACAAAAGTGATTGACTTTGGAATATTGTTGACTTATACTGGTGAGAACTAAAAGAGAAGATTGTAATTATAAAAAGAAAGAAAAAAACAAAAACCAAATTGCTATTGACTTGGTAAAGTTATATTGTTATCTGATAATGCTAAACATGATTGTGCACGCACATGGTTCTCTATTTTTTTTTTCTTTCTTCCTTTGTTTTTTTCTTTGGCTTAGAAGACTTTTGACTTGCTGCTAACAAATAATAAGTCATATAAATATAAACGTGCTAGTCAAGCATCAAGTCGTTGTAGTATAGTGGTAAGTATTCCCGCCTGTCACGCGGGTGACCCGGGTTCGATCCCCGGCAACGGCGTCTTACTTTTTTGTCAATTATCTGAAACAAGTCAAATAATATGGGCTGAGTGATCTAGGATTAGGCCTGAATTGGCCCACACGCATTCATCATAATCTTTGACATTACGTTCTTACTCACACTCCCTTCGCAGCTTCGCTACCGTATTTTGTAGAATTTTCAACATTTGTTTTAATCTTTGTGTTTGTCCGTAGATTCGACTATCAATTACAGCACTCTTTTTCCTTATTTATATTCCAACTATGAAGTTGTTGATGCAGATAATATGGTGAGCACAAGAACTAGCATTCTAAGGCATTCATTGATTTCTGATTTTCTTTTTTTTATTGAAAGAATGTTACATTTATTCCATCAATAAAAAAAACTCTTTTACAAATGTTGTAACAAGGTTTGCAGAAACTTTAACAGAGTGTTTAGAAAATTAGAACAATAACCGGAGAATAAACATCGTCAGCTCTCTCTTTCTACGGTCTTGATGCAACCCACATCACCATCGCGTCCTCGTATCCCTTTGTTCCCATTGGGCGAATAGAAGTGATCCTGTTTCGCATTTTCTTATCTATAAATACTAAGACTAAAAACAGCACTTGGAAGAGAATTACAGCTGTAAGTAAATTGCTTCCATGTTTTGTCTTATTTCTTGGAGTTCTGTTTAGGATCACAACATGACCACTTCAGTTCCTTATAATTATTTCTTCTATGTTCACAAATAATATATATTTATAACATTTATGATCAGACTTTGGCATATACATGAGGTTACAAAAGAGCATTCTGCAACTTTCTCTCTGTTCTGAATTTAAATTCTTATTACTCTTTATTTTCAAGAAATGTACAGAAACTTTCAGGAAAAAAAAAGAAAAAAAAGAATCATAGATTTTTGAAATGGGAAAAACAGATTCTTCTGCTGTACATTATTATTCCTTGCCTCAGTCTCCGTGGTTGTTTTCTTTCTCTCGCTATTCAATTTGAGAAATGTACACAAGTTTTAGAGTACAATGTGGTGTCATTTTCCACCAACTGTATCTTGTTGTCAATGCATAGTCGATGGAGCTTGATGTTGCTGGGGTATAGGTGGAACTGGATAAGCCGGTACAGCATAAGGAGCAACTCCAAGATGATGATGGTGGTGATGATGATGAGATCCCATTGGAGGTGGAAGCATCACAGGTGTTCCAACAGCTGATCCCATATGATCAGGCGGTGCGATGATCGGTTGTCCAACTGGCGCACCACCATACATCCCTAAACCAGCCATTGTCGCACCCGGATGATGCTGTTGTGTCTGTGGCTGTGGTTGTGTCTGTGGCTGAGCTGGTCTATGTTTAACCACTTGTTGTTGTTGTTGTTGTTGTTGTCCTGTAACCGCAGGAGCTTGATTGTTGACAGTAGTGATGTCGTGAATGCTAGAGCGTCTTCGGTCTCGGTTCATTGAGTTAAGCCTGATGAAGTATTTTTGAGCATGACTTGCTACTTGTGTTGGTGTTCTTGTGATCACATAGTTCCTTGAGATGCTTCTCCAATCTCCTTTCCCGAATTTCTCCAAACCCAAAAGAAACAACCTTCAAGAAAAAAACAGAATCAAGAAACAGAGCATTTCAATAAAAGCTAAACATCTTTTTATCACTTTTTCTTTAAAGATTCAAGAAGAAGAATAAGAAGAAGTAACCGATGCTCTTCTTCTGTCCATGGAATCCCTTTTCTTCTCTCTTGCTCAGGTCTAGAACCACTTCTTCCACCGCCATTGGAGCTATTTATCCCGGAGATTCCCTGGTTTGGTTTCTTCTCCGATGATCCGCTTCCACCGGAGGAATGACAGTCTCTGTTAGCAGGAGAAGTTGCTGCTGCTGCTGCTGCTGCTGCTTCGTCACCTTTTCTTTGATAACGTGGTAATGGGACTTGTCCATTTTCGATAGCCTTGACGTCTTCTAAAAGGAGTTGGTAGTGTTTCTTTACTTGTTCTAATGATTTGGTTGGAACCATTGACACCATTTTCCTCCATTGATCCTCTGTTATCACTTCTTCTACGCAATGCATAGCAATTGCGTTCTCGAATGACTTCTCTTCTTCTCTGCTCCATGTCACCGCCACACTCTCCATTCGATTCTTTTTGCTTCAATCTCTGTGTCTCTCTCTCTCTCTTTCTTTCTTGCTGTGTTTCTCTCTCCTCTCTTTTCTCTGTTCTTTGGGTTAATCGTGTGGTGGGCATGATGGTGTTTGCGAAATGTATGTGAATGGGTCAGATTCTTTTGCTTTTTTGGAGTTTTGTGTGAAAACTTCTTTTGTGTTTTGAGGTGCGCACGATAAGAAGTGGACAGTGTATGTGCGTAGGATAAGAGTGGACTTGTGCGTAGGATAAAGAGGTTTTGATGGGGACTTTATCTTATTCACAAGCATCAATCAGTTGGGTTCGTTTTCTATTGTGTCACTCATAAGGAAAGAGTACGCACAAGATAAGATTCTTGTAGTTGACGATCACTCTTAATTTTTTTTTTCTATATAAAAAATATGATCCCCATTCTTTAGGAATTTGGTAATTTTGGTTTATATTTTTAATCATAAACCAATGTGAAAGATTGATTAGTAAGTTTGCAAAACGTTTTGATCTATGTTGCATGGTATCAAAAGTAAGTTTGTGGAAAGCATGACTACAATTTTTGTTTTTAATTTTCTTGTAAATGTATTCAAACTATTGGTGATTTATCCTCGCCATGCTTTGGGGTTCAGTTCAAGTTTTTCATGACTCTTTCATTACCCTTTCCATATTTGGCACTATTCTGAAGAAAAAAAAAATGTTCAGTGGTTTATAATTTAAAAGTCATTGCATTTAGACTGTTATCCCGTATAATTAAGAAGAGCTTAATATGGGTATCATAAGGTGTAACCATTTCTTGATTAATTTTCTTTTGCAGGGTAACAAAAAAAAACAGTTGAATCTTAAACATATTAGTTTTTTATAATCTCGAATTCTTTTCTTAATTCATTTTTTTCTAAATTTTCTAATATACACATTTCAATAACCTTAAATATTTTAGTTTCTTGGCTGTATTCTAATATTTAAAATATCTTCTAATTTTTTTAATGTTCCAATCTTTTCACTTTTGAATAATATTATCAGCTCATTTTTCTTTTCTCATTTTCTTCATATCTTTTTACCGAGATTGAGATTTATTTCATTTCTTTCATATTATTTTAGTTTATTTTAAAAATGTTGGAGATGATTATCCAGATTAATTTCAAATAAATTAATTATAATTTAAAAAAATAACTAATTTCATCAAAAAAAGTAAGACATATCGGAATTAAATTATGTTTTTCTTGATCATATATATCGACATATATATATATGTCTGTCTTTGATTACTCATAAAATAAACACTAATAAGTTATATTTTATTTTATTTATTATTTTAAAATATAGAAAAATGTAATTTATCTATATATAAAAATAGAATACTCTCCTCTTAAGGATAATAATCTAGAACTAATCTATATATAAGTAGAATAATCTTTCTTTTCAGCATTTAGTAATTTTAAATTTATTATTATTTATCACATGATGATTCTAACCAAGCTCAATTAAATTTAACAATCTTTTATTTTTTAATTATTAGAAATTTTGAACCAAATAATGTACAATTCTATAAGTCTACAACAGATAATATTAGTTCCACTACAAGCGTCACTCGAATCAATTACCTAAGAATATTTACCTATAAATATTTACCTAGAGATAGTTACCAATTAAGCTAAAAAATATTCGGTATTCCAGCAATTTTCACCACAACCACTGACAAAAATTTGCATACAAAAATTCCAACATCTGTAATTTGATGAATCAAACTATTGACCGGTAGAGATACATTTTAATATGAATCCATCAATCCTCATTTCAAAGTTTGTCCCATTTCATGTACTATCTTACTATCCTCACAATTGATCTACCGAAAACAAGACTAAATCTATATAAAAAATTCATTCTGATACCATTTGAAAAATATATGTGAGGTAAGAATAAAGTGTTGAAAATAAAATATACGTAAATTTTTTTAATGAAGTTGAATTCACTATAATAAAAAATGTAAATACAATCAATATGCAAACACGTAAATCAAGTACGATCATCTTGAATCAGTGATCTATTCTATAGCATAAACTCTTCGTAAAACTCCCTTGAGCCTAATTCAATTCTCCACAATCTTCGGAATATTATCAGACATATGTCAACACTGACATGTCCAACAATGACACCAAAGCACTCCAATATGTACGTCAACTCCAAGTCTCCAACGCACCTGTGCGCTTGAATACCTTACAAGCACATAAACAACATTTTGTGGCACACGATCACACAAATCTCACTATTCAAAGTTCTCTAGGTTGTTACAAAAATTCTAAGTCAGCTTTCTCATAAGTCATGTCTCTTCCTTTATAGCACTTGAAGTTTCTTCAATCACACTTACAGATTTTCGTTAGATGATAGATGAGCATATTTTGGAATTGATCAATCAAAAGCAAAAAAAATATTGGTAGGCAACTAGAAGCGAATTCTAGATCGTTGTCATTGCAATGCAGCATTGTTAAGGTAGCGGTTATATTAAGATCATTTTTGAAAGTGATGAGTATTGTAAATCTCCTTAATGGGAGAAAATAAATTTTGAGATGTATAATTGGATATGTGAAATCAGATTTTGGTAAATATGTTTTGATGGAGTTAATTAATTAAAGTTACATGGGTGGAGAAAAGCAACAACAAACCAGCGGACATCTTAGCCATAACACTTGGTATGGGCTATTTGGGCCTTTATGGATTCACGTTAATGAACATTTCGGACAGACCCACTATAGGCTTTGTGTTAAATATTAATCAATCAATCATCAGTGCACGGAAAGATAAATTAGCCGAACGTGAGATTGATTTACAGCTGGAAAATGAATCACGTTTAACGTAATGTACGGAAGAAGAGCTATAGACGCTTTGATTCTTGTGGGTTTCAAAACTTTAATATGTCAATTATGAAAATAACTAAGTAGATAGTACATAATCTAATATGAGAAGAGGCCTAAAGTTTGGGATATGAGAATATTAGAGTAACAATTAAGAAAATGTCCGGTGCAATGCAACATTTGCGTGTTTTTACATTCATGCATGTGTACTATATTTATGCCATCAAAATCTTATTTAAATTTTTATATCAAACTATTTAAAACATTTTTTGTTGTACATTATGTAAACATTGAAAAATATCAACTATTCAGAAGAGGCTTCAGCTATCTTCTATTCATTTGCTTTGTGTATATAATGTATATGAATCTTTTTTTGGTAAAAGTGTATATGAATCTTAGTTACATAAAGTAACATTCCATACATTATATAACGGAAAACAAACAAAATCAAAATCAAACCAAACTTAATAAATACCTCTTAGTTTTTATCTTAGGTCATCTTCAACGCTGTCTCTTATAGGGATTTTTTAATTTAACTGACAATAAAAGAAAATGAAAAATAACTATTAAATGAAAAAACATCGTCTATATAAATCACATAGAAGACGTTTCCTATAACACACATGATAAAATATTGATTAAATATTTAATAAGATAAAATCTATCTTATTAAAAGAGAATAACATATAGAACTAACTTTTCTCTCATGTGTTATTTACTGAAAATGCCATTATATCTTTAGAAATTCATTAAGGGTATTTTTGTCTTAACCGTAAATAAATTCTATTTATTTAATTAAATCAAAACAAAATAAAAATAATGGGTCCCACCACTTTCTCATTTAATTAAATACGAAAATAAAATATATTTATTAACAGATCTCCTTTTATTTATTAATTAAAAACAAAAATACAGAAAATAAAATCATTTTGATTTAATAATAAAATAATCAAATGATAAATGTAATTAACACCTAAAAAAAATCAATTATTGTGATCTTAATAAAATTTATGAAAAATTTAATTGTGATATTAATAAAATTTAAATTTATAAATGTACATTATAAACATGATTTTTATTTTAAAAAATTAGATTGAAATTATTATTTTTTTTTAAAAAAAAACTAAAAATAATCAATATATACATATATAGTATTCAATTATATATTGAAATAGGTTAGCATACTGTTTTTATAACTAAGAATTTTTAAATATTTTGTCATCATAATATGTATATTATTTGAAATATTTTAATAACTAACTAATCTATTTTTATATAAAATAAAAATAATTAATACAAAATAATTAAATAAATTTATTATCATATTATAAATTTCAAATCGGTGTAACTATAATAATATATATTTTTTTAATTATAATAATATTAACTCATAAAATATATTACCAAAATTTATTTTTCCATAAAAAATCATGTGTAATAGGATATAAAATATTTTTATAATTTTTTGTATAAAAATAAAGTTAAATATCATAACAACAAATTACCGATCCAAAAACNAACTAAGAATTTTTAAATATTTTGTCATCATAATATGTATATTATTTGAAATATTTTAATAACTAACTAATCTATTTTTATATAAAATAAAAATAATTAATACAAAATAATTAAATAAATTTATTATCATATTATAAATTTCAAATCGGTCTAATTATAATAATATATAATTTTTAATTATAATAATACTAACTCATAAAATATATTACCATAATTTATTTTTCCATGAAAAATCATGTGTAATAGGATATAAAATATTTTTGTAATTTTTTGTATAAAAATAAAGTTAAATATCATAACAACAAATTACCGATCCAAAAACGAACATTTTAAACTTCAATACAAACCCATCAATCTATGTGAAGCGAAAATATATTACTCCGAATAATTAATGCAACTGATCGAGAGTAAAGTCAGCTAAAATCTGAAACACTATGATATCGAAAACAATAGATACATGAAAATTATTTTTTTTTACCATAAAAAATTAAAACTAATAAAATTAATAAAACGCCATGATAATAATTTTTAACAAAAAAGAAAAACATAATAAAAAATCAATACAATACGCGCAGCCGCGCGGGTCTCGACCTAGTATTGATTAAATATTTAATAAGAGATAAAATGGATCTGGGTATTTGTCGTCCAGAAACTTTTCTTATTGTTTTCATTTAGATTAATTGATCATATGTATCTCAGTATCGTAGCGTCCTACCGATTTCGAAAACGAAGAATCTTATGAGATATGATGATGCATACTGGACAAATAACTGGATATAGTTTTTGTATCTTATATAATTGAATATAGTAATCAAATTACAGAAACAGACAATATATATATATATATAGTTCTCAATTGTTTCAATTAAACTATTTCTCTGATTTCCTTAGAAATGCTAGCTATATCATTAATATGCAATAAAGATTTCTTCCAAGATGCGATTATTATATATATATTATATGTAGTCATGAAACCATCGAAAAGAAAAGCAAAAGTAATATCATGAAAGTCATCATCAAGTCAACTACCACCGTGCATTATGGACGAATGTGCAATATTCAAAACGTCGGACTGCTCAAACTTATATTTATACAGCTCAAATAATTCGAATCTAATTATATTTAAAGTAGCACAGTAGTTATATTGAGTATCTCTCGGCTTAGTCGAACTCATATATCGGAACTATAACGAATAAAATATATATATACGTCGACGATTAAAAAATGTGCTCACCCTCCAATAAAATTAGGTCATACCAAATACAATGTAATAAATTCAAAACTTTGACTATTTGGCCTCTTTTAATGGCACCACTCCACCCCCATTCTTCCTTGAACGTAAAGTAACCTTTTCTACTATTTTCTTTTCCTCATTTTCATACATTTTTTCCCCAAAGTCCCATTTACAACCCTCACACGTATATGCCAAATATTACAGTATATCATATCTTATCAATTAATTTAGTAATTATGTACTTTACTCTCTTAAAAACTCGACACAAGCTGTAATTTCGTGGAGATTAACAAAATAAAATACCCTTCAAGTTAAATCATAAATCTCATATCTTTTTTCTCTAACCATTTCTCTTAATTATCTCTCTCTCACTTCTGTCTCTGTCCCCATGAGCTCTCTTGCTTCTTCTACTTCATCAATATTTTCTGTACAAGGCCATGAAGAAACACCCTAAACCGTGTAATTTCCTCTTCCACATCTCTATACTCTCTGTGCTGTTCGTCTTTCTTCTTGTTTCTTTTGCATATACCAACTCGTACAAGCGTAAAGCCGGCACTGGTCTCGGCCATAAGAGAATTCTAGCAAGTAATTTTGATTTTACTCCGTTTCTCAAGAACAGAGATAGTACTCAACGTCAGCGAAGCTCGACAGAAAAAGAAACTGATTCTTGGTATAATGATGAAGAACGGATCGTACCTAGCGGTCCAAACCCTTTGCATCACTAGCTAAAAGGTTTTTAGTTTTGATTTGATTCAATAGATTTTTGTTGCTTTTTGGATTTATATATTGTCATAACTACTACATACATGACCGTGGATCATGATTATATATTGTGAAGTGTATTAAATTGATGTAACCATTATATTTGTGTATGGTTTCTTGGTCTGAAAAATGGGGTTCGTTATCATCGTTCAATAGCTAGTTTCAGTTTTTTTTTTTGGTATCGTGGTTAAGGATCTCTCCGTTATCCTACTACACTGCTTCTTGACATATTCATTGAACGTAAGAAACTTATGTGAATGGATTGAGATAAGGTACATAGTGCGTTAATCTTTCGTTTAATTGTAATTTGCGCTTTCTTAAAATGTTAAATATATTGGTTAATAAGATTATAGTTTTTTTTTAACTTTGCTCACTCATTCTATGATACGAATTGTATTTTCTTATAATCTTATTATGTTTATTTATTTTATTGTAAAATTGAAACTAACTAGTCTCTTTTCGAAATATACTTCTTTCTGATTATAAAGTTTATTATATTATATGTAAGGCAATATCTATATACTTCTTATGATTATATAGTTTACTATATATTTTATGTAAGATAATATCTATCAAACTAAAAATGAAATATGAAAATATCCGGGTTATCTTTGTCCCCAAAAAAAGAACAAAAAGTATCAGCGTTATATATGTTATCTAACATAGCTCAATATAATTTATTGAATATTTTAATATGAATTTATTTGTTCTAAAAGATATTTAGAAATTTCCATCGAAAATGGCATATATAGTTGGTATTGACATTTCGTTTGGAGAAAGAACAATGCCACATTTGTAAAATATGGACCTAATCGATCTTTCCAAATGTCAACAAAAAAGGTTGTGTTTGTTCACTTGCCATTCTATTTAAATATAGCGCCACGAATAAAGGGGAGTGCGTGTTTAATTTGTGTGGATGAATGCGTGTAATATATCTATGGAATCCGTCATATGGTTCGATTGGATAGGCAAATAGTAAAATCTGGATTCGTCAAAAATCAAAACGGGATCCTTGTATAATGAATATTACTAATGTACCTTATGAATCGTTATCTAAATAGTTAAGTATAAAAATGTATTAGTTTGAACGAGATATATGTAATCTTATACTAGTGAACTGTTTTTGAAATCTATAACTCCTGATGAGTAGTGCTCGTTAAAACCACACATTTTCAGTTTCAGTGTAGCTTTAAGCGTAGGCTTTTCTTTGGTGAAGAGCATGGGCTCAATTGACTTAGAAGATAGGTCGGCCCTTTATGACTTTTTCAGGGGTAAATGGAGTTTAGCCACACAGATACTTTATAAACTGGTTCTTTACACACGGAACTTTGACTTCCTACTATAACTACACAAAAACTTTTTTGCGGTCTAAAACTACACAAAAACTTAATTTTGGATATAACTACATAACCGTCAAATTTTGGTCTAATTTTGTTAAATCAACATGTTAACCGAGCTTAAACCAAAAAAATTAATACTAAACCGAATGTTAAATCAGGAAGATGGGGTGTACCCACACAAAAAGTTTACAAACCAGCTCTTTACACCCGAAACTTGGACTTCTTCCTTCAAGTACACAAATATATTTTTTCGGTTTAAAACTACACATAATGTTTAATTCTAGTTGAAACTACATAACCGTATAACTGAAACCGAATTAATAATCGAACATAAACCAAATGAAATATTTAATTTCAGTATAATTAAGTAGTTTCTATGATAAACCATTATTATCCAAACTAAATCGGATTCACTAATAAACTGGAACAAACCAACATTATCTCTCTTTCCTAATAACCCTAATCCTAATTTGATTTCTGAATTTTTTTATAAAACAAAATTGATAAAATCATGAAACAATTATGATGACTATAATTCATGAGAGAGGCTGATTGGTTACAATATTGTTTACCTACTAATGAATCAAATGATCTGCTTTGCGATAGAGATCTTGACTAATTATATTTAATTTCAATTCTAAGTATTGAATACATATCTTCAGACAACATTAATCTATCTCACACCAATTTCATTATATTTTTGTTGATGACTCTAAATGATAATTCTCTTTATTCTCTTGTATTTGTTATCACTAAATGTACATATTGAAATATTAGTTCTTGCGATAGCGTTTACATTTCTTCAGAATTAAGAATAATAAT
>KE155958.1:550520-567895 GCA_000411075.1 Sisymbrium irio
CCTTTGGCAGAGAGAGATTTTGATGGGCGGCAAATGTGAGCCGTTAGATTTCTCGGGAGTGATTTATTACGACTGCAACGGACGTCAGTTAAGAGAGATGCCTCCAAGGTCTCCACGTGGCTCTCCGTTACCCAATTACCTGACCCGTTCTTAAGACGGGTCGCCGTTGAACCTGATTGGAACGTAAGGATTTTGAAGCAGCAAACAAACTATGTATGTATATAAAGTATGTTATTGTGATGCCCTTTTTATTCTAAAGTTGTTTTGTTACAACATTTTAAACTTGGATAGGCCATTAAATTTTCAGGGTTCAAAGTCCAAACCATCATGACAGACTAATATACTCGTGATATTTGAGTAGCTAGTGTAATCTAATGATTCCCTTTAGGTACAAAGTCGAATTGATTGCATTAGAGGTTAACTTAATGGTATGCTTTTGAATCACGTTCATGTTTTGAGTTTTTACGATATATCAGACAATTATAATATCCCCTATGTGGCGAATGGTGATATCTTCTTGTAAGACGATATATATAGAGAATAGTACTAAAATGAATACATGAATATATTCTGAAGTGATCCGTAGACTTGGGTTAGCCAACTTTCGATGATAGTAGCATAGAGCCAGTAACAGAATAACAGCTTTTCGTTTTAATTTGTTTTTATTTATTCAATTGTAGATATAAAGAGTTTTATTCACTCGATTAGCTTTGGTTGCTCATTTTAATATTGAGTCGATCCGCTTTATATATTTCATTTGACTTAGCTCAGTTTGACTCGGTTAGTTGTTGTTGAAAAAATCAAAACATCGAATCAGGTAGTTTTAGTATTATAACTCCGATATCGTCGGATCATTGGCATGTTTGCAAATGCTATTCATACTTCATGCATATAAAGAACAGGTCAGCGGGTAAGTTAGCTCTAAAAAGTCTAAAGCTATTGACCAAAAGAAGAGAGGTTATAAAGCCATATATCCAAAGCGAAAAACAAAATTGAAAGAAAAGTTGCATTTTTACTCATATTTTTCTTTTCCACTAAAGTATAAATATATATATATATATATATCTAATATATATTAAATGAGAAATATTATGAAGACTTTTTAGTGAGATGTTAGCTTCTCACATAAAATCAAAAACAGTTTGAAAAGGTGGATAAATGACAAAAGAAAATTGAAATCGAGAGAGAATTATTCAGATCCTAAATGTTGAAGTAATCGTTCTACCGGCAATGTCTCCCACACTTTGTAGAGTTCTGACGTTTTCCATGATCTTTTTAAAATCTGAGACCAACCTATCATAATGTCCACCTAGACAAGACCATTTATTATATTAGTTAACCATCAAATATCTAACATAAAAGCAAATAATATTTTTTTAACCAGTTTATCTTTAACTTTTTGTTTTTCTTTTTCTCATGTGGGTTTTCTAGGTCAAAAATTGGTTTTTATATGACATATATTTGGAGTAGAATCCAATAAAGAGGTGAGTAGGTTTTGTATGATGATCCTTACTGACTTAGGTTGTTTTCTTACCCACATTATGGTCATCATATTTGTAGCTACATCTATATAACTTTTGAATCTCTCCACTCATCCAATTTCCTCTCCACTATTGCTTTTACAGAAAAATAATATTGGTCTCTTTTTCAGTGGTCCTCGTATAAACCATTCTCATCCCAGCCACGAAAACCATATAGTGTTTCACCAACTGGGTGGGTACGAAATCTAACTTGTTGGGTATCATGCTAAAAAAACCTTATCTCCTATATAATGTGTCACTTTTCTTAATCTTCCCCTTCTTTAAACAGTTGGAATCCTCATAGTCTGGTTTTTCTTATAGAATGCCAAATTTTTGAAGGTAGGCTACTTCATCTCTAGTGAAAGCACGCTCTGGTCTTGCAATTAGTTTTGCAAATAGCAATCTCACCGAAATTATCATTTTGGATATCTATTAATATGTATGAATTCTATACATATATACTATAAGCATTAGCTCTGCAACTAACAATCTGCGCAGTTTATTGTACTCCATTTTATCCACATTTTGGGCATAAAAGTCTACACTTTGTACTAACCATGTACAACACTTGTGGCATTTACCAAATCAAGATCTGCATTACAGCCAACATATTTCATAATTCTGTTGGTCTCTTATCATATTCATGACATTTGTGATTCTATTAAACTTTCATTTTGCAAAATTTTCCTATTTCATATTTGATATTATTCAAAATACCATCATAAAATAACATTAGTTAAAAAGTTCTTTTTTTAACAAATAGTGTGACCGACTTTTAACCAATTTTTGAAAATCTATTAGTTAACATATTTAGATTATGGTATGATCCAACCACTTTTTCTTTCAGCTATAACTTCAGTACATCTCACAAATGAAAACATGTAAACAATAGGAAAATTGAATGGAGAAATTTTTTTTGAGCCACCCACTTGTGCATCAATTTGGATTAGTGTAAAAAAAAGTCTTGTTGTTTTTTCTTATTTTTCAGATTTTTTTATTGTTTTATTTATTTTTATTTAATATTTTTATTACCAAACACTACAAAATTTTCTGAAAAATATATATGGATATATATAAATTTCGACTAAATAGAAAAATTTTGTATTTATTAGTTAAAATAAAATATTATATATTATATACAATTTAAAATAATCATAATGAAATTTTTAGTTATTGCATTTTTTTAGTTTTGTATTTGTAAAATAAATAAAAAATGGAATTATAAAATGTGTTTTAATTTTACTTTTGTTAAAAATAATATGATATATGTGATTTTATCATATATAACAAACCTAAAATTATATAAAATTAAAATTAAATAAAAATTATCAATTTATCGATAAAAATATATGAAAAAATATGTTAAAACAAAAAATAGATCAAGTTATTATTTTCAGTAATGAAATTTACATTATGTATTCATCAATATGAAAAAATTAAAAAAAAATAATTGTAAATTTTTTAATTATTTTTATTTGTAATAATAAAAAATTATAAAAATAAATAGTTTGATAATTTTTAAAAAATGTATTTCATGAATTATTTTATATTTCAATTTATCAAATACAATTAAAACTGAATTCAACTAATTTAATTTTAACTTATATCAAATTTTTAGTAATCAGATAATAATATAATTTTTACAAATTCGTGGGTTCTCGTCTTCTAGTTCTTCTTAAATCGAAATAGGCCAATTGTCAAATACCATATACAAAGTTTGGTAACGTTGTAGGTTAATCAGGCCAAAAGCAATCAGATTATATACTTTGAGTTATACAAATTTTGGTAACGTTGTAGGGTTAATCAGGCCAAAAGCAATCAGATGATATACTTTCAGTTATCAAAATAACTCCACCCACAAAAATTCCTCCCATTTTTTTGTAAGTGACCTTTCATACAAAAACACACTCAATTTTCGAAGCAATTGAATTGATCCCATTATACATCATTGATGATCATACCAAAAGAGTGAATAAAATGAAAATAACGTAATAAAAAAATTACAGAAAAGAAACCAAACCGTAAAGCGGTGAAGCTTTTCATGCACCAGGTGCTGCATCTTTCAGCTTGCCATGGAAGTATCCACCAGCATAGTCTTTGACATGAGCCGCCGTATCATAGATCCGACTACGAGCATAATCCACTTGATCAGACCCGACCGGATGCATGCCTTTTAAATACCTGTACGTCCACGACACTATAGCCACCGTACCGAATAGAAATCCGGCGAGGGAAAAGAATCCGGTAACGAGGAGGAATAGAGGGATCCAGATAGGGCTTGCGATGATGATGATTGGAAGGGAAGCTATGAATCCGAGAACGAAAGCTGTAACAGTGATTCCGGTGAGTAAGAGGAGGATTCCACCGGAGATGAAGAATGCCAGGAAGCCAAAGAGCTGGCCGGAGTTATTAGGAGCTTGTGATTGTAGCTGACGGAGGAAGGATGCAATTGGATGGGTAATGTTGTTGCTGCGAGGGACGGTGGTTGAGCCGTAGATGGGTCTGTGTTGGATGTGGCTAGGGTTTGTTCGGTCAGCCATATCGGAGAGGAGAGAGATGTGAGAGGTGCGAGATAGAAAGAAAGAGAGAGAGAGAGGAAAGGGTGAAACAAATGGAGACATGTTCCGGATGAAAAGGCGCATGCATGCAAACACGTGGAGTTTCGGTCTTGTTTTTACTGACTTGTTCTGCGTCTACCATTTTCCATAGAAAGTTTTGTTGGTTAATTTTTTCTTTTTCTTTCCTGGTCAATATTATACGTTAAAGTAAAGTCTGATTATCTTTTTGCTAAAAATAAATAATTGGCTTTATCAAAAGTAATATAAGCGAATAGATATTCGATACCCATGAATTGCACTGCACACCATGAAAGTAGTTGATATGCTTAACATTCATACCGAAAAAGAAAGAAAGAAAATGTTGATATGGTCATAAAATAAACACGAGCAATGCTTTTCTATTTTATTTTTTCTATCCAACCAAAAAGTTCGAAACTTTTGTTCTATCGTCTATATAGTCCTTTTAGATTAGAAACTTTTAGATTTGGCCTAGCTTTAACCCTCACCAAGTTTACAAGTGACGCAAGGTCGTCTAGAACTACAGTTATCAAACCATATTCAAAACAAAACTCAAGCCTACGGGAAAGAAAGATAATATGCACAAAACATAGAGACATGAATGTCTCCACACTAATTGAAATCCATATAATGTAATTATGAAAGATCCAGATTTTTTTTGATTTCGTGGAACATATTCATTGGTCACATACTCACATCAGTTGGAAAAATTGAAAACAGAAGAAAAAACGGTAAAAAAACAAAGCAAATTATTCACACAATCACACGAAATCAATATACATAAAGTTACACATTTTCAAAAACTAATTTACACGGTCAGATGAATTAGACGATTCCAGTTCGTATGGAAATGGCTGTATTCCCCGCAAATCGGGTTCTGGTGTGAACCAGAGTGGACGTTTTGACTTGTCCATTTTTCTAAACGTGATTGATATTCTGTTGAATAACCGAGTAAACACACCTAAATAAGTAAAAATGGTTATCATTAACTACAAGAAATTAAACCAACAAAAATTACCTTTTTGTGGGAACTTCAGGTACACAATGCTTAGCTACATTAGCTCCATTCCCGTTTAACACAAGCACTGATCTGAAACCAGTTAAAATAACTTTGTTTTTATACTGTTCCAAGTAATTAACGACATAATAATTTTTTTTTTCAAGCAAATACATATGCTTACCCAACTGGAAGCGGCAAGGAATATGAACCACCCGAGTATTCACCGGTTTCCTCAACTCTCAGGTTTGATCCGAAAAGTATATTGCATTCACTAAGAAAAGAAACGGTGCAGAATGGGCGGAGGAAATCGTGATTATCGACATGAGGAGGTATGCAATCACCTTCATCATAAATGTTGACGACACAACAATCAGGTACACAAGTTGGCGGCAGAACATGCCATTGAACCAACCTTGTAATGATCACCTTGAAAAGAGAAGGTAATGGATCCACAGTTTCATGTCTGAGAATCCCCGCCGGGTTTCCAGCTTTGCTCTGCCAAGATAAGAAGAAAAAAGTTTTAAAAAAATAATCTTCACTCTTTGCCTCTTTGGCACTTGCTAGAGATGGTAGATGAGGAAAAAAAGACCAAGAAGTATTTTTACTTACAGTTCGGTAGTTGAAACAACAGCCGAACTGAATAGCTGAACGTCCTTTGCCTCGAGGAGTAAATGCACGCTCTAACACAAAGAGATACAATAGTAGAGATTTTTAAAGGTTTTTTGCAAATCGATATAATAAAAATGAAAAATGTAGCCTTAGCCTTAAAGCTATAACTACTTGCTTAGTTCTCCTTTTCGAGCCTTCTCTTGTAGTTCACACACTTTATCAACTATCTTTTGCTGTTCTGTCGCGTTAAAAACTTCAGTATGTAATTCGAGTCCCTCGAGTATGTTAACCATCTCGCCGTTAACTTCCTCCAAGCAAAGAAAGTCTCTCTTTCTATTGACATTCATCATCCTGATGTGCTCTCTCGCCTCTTTGTGTGTAGCTCTCTGGTCCTCCTCCTCATTGAGCTCATCATCCAATGTCATATCAACAGCGTCTACTGAAATTTCGTTTAAAGATCCAAATATATAATCTCAGCATCATTCGAGCTTACCAAGCAAATGAAAATTCGTTTTCATCAGATATCATAATCATCAAACCATATTGTTAAGATATTAACTAATAACCATCATTGAATTGGTCTTCATCCTCTATATCAAGTAAATGCTAGTGCTATTAATTATGTTACGGTTAAATACCTTTACATTGGTCTAGAGAGCGGATTCGATCGGAAGGAACGTGGATTTGTGAAGCGTTCTCGAATTCCGACTCCTGGAGAAAAGAGTCTTTGACCATTTGATTTCGATTGATCAGAGTCGGACAATCAAAAATATCGTGTACGGACATAAGTTTAAGTTTTTGTAATTTTGGGTCAACGGATTGGAATCCTTGACTTTTAGATTAGGTCGTCGAAGGCAGAGTCATTGTACTGTATGCGAATAAGCTATCGCATTTCGTTGGTCGCATTGGGTTTGACTTTTGAGACCTGACCAAGTCATTCAACCGAAACCCGGTTTTGCGAAAAAACGTAAGTTTCCAAAAATTAATTGTTTTACCTTTTTCTTAATTTATCTCTATAAACACCACCGCTGCAATCGGGTTGGAATTAAAAACCGAACCAAACCAAACCGATTTTCCGATTTTTTTTATTTGAGTTTGATTATTGGTGGTTGTAAACCGATTGGTAAATTTCTAAAATCAATTCAATTTTTGGTTTAATTCGATTTCAATTCATATATTTAAAAAAACACAAATTTAACCGATTTGATACAAAGTTAACCAAAATAAAATAAATTATACTTATAGTTTTAAATCGAATTAACTAAATTCAACCAAAAAATAATCGAATTAACCAAAATTAAACAAAATGTTAATCGAAATTTAAAATTTCAGTTTAGTTTGGTAAATTTCTTTTAAACCGAAAACCAAATCAAACCGAATCGATTATTTATTCAGTTAAATTTAGTGATTTGTAAACTGAATTAATCGAAAAACCAAACCAAATCGACCCGAAATAACGGGAGTCGCAGATTTAGCTGGACACCTTTTTCTTGTTTCTTTTGCTTTCCCATTCGAATGAACAAAATTTAAATTACGACCTCCTCTTTTTGGTAATTACTACACAAATAAACCAATTCAAAATTGTTTTAACTTTTAATTATCGTTAATTAATCTCTTGGCACGTTATAAAACTCAAATTAATAAACTCTCGACCTGAAACAAAAGTTCGGGCAAAATCAATTGCACTCTCTTGTAATAAAACCCTATTGTCTTGTTCCAACGACCTTTTACACCTCCTCCTATGGATACACGTCGCGTGACTCTCGCGGTTCCTAAAGTCCGCCGAGTAGGTTTCTTCACATCAATCGAACCATCATCACCTGAGACACACCCACCGAATCGAACCCAATCCGGTCCCGTAGACTCAACAACGTCTCCTCTCTCCTCCGGTAATCTCATTTCTCCGGTACAGATACCACCGTCGCGTCACCATTCCGATAACTTAGCCTCACGCGCTTCTCCCGTCCCTGTCCCTGGACCTGCCAACGCCTTCCGTCGACAATTAGCACATGAACGTAGTCTCCACGTCGGAAGTTACAACCCTGTTGATTCGCTTCTCGGTACATCTCCGCCGTCGAGTAACGGAGAGTTCTCTGAGGATTCGGGAACTCTCTTTGGGTTTCAACGGAGCGATTCGGCTAAGTTGTCTTCTAGTTTTCCTAATGGAGGCTTCGATTTGACTATGGCTGTTAGAGCTCCTCTGGAACGAGACTCCTCCAAACTCGCTTCGACTTCTCAAGAGATAAAGCAAAACGTCGACGTTTCGATCGATAAAGGTTTCTCCTTTTGAATAAATTGAATAAAAGATTATGGCTTTGCTCTTGTGGGAGTTGCTATGGTTTTTGTAGGTTTGAGTCTGTTTGTATATATGTAGGAAAGAAGGAAGCTTTGAACGCCAAACCACTACAGAAGGAGAAGCAAAACGTCGACGTTTCGATCGATAAAGGTTTAGTCTTTCGCGTTGAGCTTGGTATTATCACAAGGCCATAGCTTTATGGATTCGCTATAAGACTTATGTTGTAGCTTAGCATCAACTCTGACCTTATGGCTTTGCTATTCATGCAGGAAAGAAGGAAGCTTTGAACGCAAAACCACACAAGGAGAAGGAAACGAAGTCTTTGAAAGAGAAGACGAGTAAAGCAGAACGGCGTGCTATCCAAGAAGCGCAACGGGCAGCAAAAGCTGCTGCTAAAGGTTCTTGCTTTGTTCAATATTTGATGTTTTCTTTTTAAAATGATAGTGTGAGATCATCTTAATGCTTTCGTGCAGGTGATTCTGGTAGAGTTAAACCTAGCAAGGTTGTTAAACAGACTCAACCGAGGAAAGATGGAGTTGCTGTTGCGTCTTCTGTTTCTGAGAAGAAGGGTGTAGGAGTAGAGAAGGAGAGGAAGATGGATGTGCCTCAGACGCAAATGCAGTATGATGATAAAAGTAGAGTCGAGAAAGCTAAGAGGCGTTCAGTGGTTGAACAGACTGAGAGCAAGAACAAAGTTGAGTTGTTTCTCCATCTTCCTCAATACGAGCGCGGCAATCAGCTTCCTAGTTTGAGCTCCAGTATTTTCACACTTGATAACATTCACCATGCGGTCTATAAGGTACACTGTATGTTTGAATGCTAAGCTTTTTGAACTGTGGTTTTATTAGGTTTTCAAGTAAGTCTCAGTGGTGTAAGATTCTACGCTGTAGATCTGGAAATGACATAGATAGGTGTCTTTTTTTTAATCTTAGGTGGGTTTGCAACATTTGGCTGGAGATATAACTGAGGACAATGCCCGATGTATTGCCATGCTCCAAGCATTTCAAGAAGCTATTAAAGATTACACTACACCTCCTATGAAAGACCTGACCATGGACTTGACAGCCAAAATAAATGGTTATGTTTCATTCTTGATAGAATGTCGTCCCCTCTCCATGAGTATGGGAAACGCAATCAGGTTTCTGAAGAACCAAATCAGAAAACTACCTGTAGACCTGTCAGAGTCGGAGGCAAAAGCTTCTCTCTGTTCTGACATTGGCCGTTTCGTAGAGCAGAAGATCATTTATGCAGGCAAGGTGATTGTGCAACACGCTGTAACAAAGATCAGAGATGGAGAGGTTCTTCTCACATATGGATTCTCTTGTGTGGTTGAGATGATTCTCTTATACGCTCATGCGATTGGGAAAACATTCCGTGTAGTGGTTGTGGACTCACGTCCTAATCTTGAAGGGCAAAAGCTACTCCGTAGCCTCGTGACCAACGGCCTTGACTGTACCTACACACATATAAACGCCATTTCCTACATCATGCGTGATGTTACAAGGGTTTTCCTCGGGGCATCATCGATCTTCTCTAATGGAACTCTGTACTCAAGAGTTGGTACCTCCTGTGTTGCAATGGTTGCAAACGCGTTTAGCGTGCCTGTCATTGTGTGTTGTGAAGCTTACAAGTTCCATGAAAGAGTCCTACTTGATTCAATCTGTTCGAACGAACTTGGTAATGTTCCACTTGCTTTTCCTTATCTTCGTGTATTAGTGATTGTTCTTTAGCTCAATTAGATGTTTACAGAGCCTCCTATGTGGAAATTTTGCAGGGGATCCTGACGCGATAGCCAATGTACCATTAAGGATCAATACAAAGCATTCAAAGACAATGGATAACAACAAGAACCTCCAGTTTCTGAACCTAATGTATAGCCTTTTCTAAGTGGTTTTGAAAGTTCATCACAAATATTTCTTGAATCTTATATTCTTACTTTTCTTGTTCCAGGTACGATTCAACTCCTTCAGAATATATATCTATGATCATAACGGATTATGGAATGGTACGTTTCACGCACACTGCTTGATCGTTAGTTTATGTGAGTCCAAAGTAATTTGAATTCATGTTCTGATGATACATTTCGTGTTGGTTACATGTAGATTCCTCCAACGAGCATACCTGTGATTGTTCGTGAATACAGGAGAGAACACTTATTGCTATAAAAGGTATAATGTGATTTAGATATTTAGCATACAGATACAAATACAATTTATGTGAGAGGAAAGCGAGTCTTTAACATAATAATAAATATTCTTTATACCTCTAATTACGAGTATTAATCTTTGCATTTTGTATTTTTGTGTCATCGAAATTGTATTTTCGGGAAACTGCTCATTTTTGCGAATAATTTGATTCGAATGATTCTTTTGTATGGAGTAAAATTTGTTTGTTCCTTTGACACAAGAACTGAGTAAAACTTTTGTTTTTTTCTTTTTGTTTGGAATAAAAATCGTATACTATGAAACTACACCGTATCGGGCTTTAGATCTCCGTGGTCTTGTTCTCCATAGTATGGCATGAGGACTCGGACATAATCTGTACGGCACTTTAGGTACCGGTGGACTCTCAGGAACCCTGTTTCAAACAAAGTTCCATGTTATCATTTAGTACTGTCTTGAAATTATTTACCAAATCACATAATTAGGTAATATATTAAAAAGGATAGTTGAACTGAAAACAACGAGGTTAGGAGGATTCTTACTGTAATCCAGAAATTTGGATTTGGGAAAAGTCAAAATTAGTTAAACTATCTAACGTCGCCATCTGTGAGGTCTTTTGTCCCTTCACTTTTCCCGGCGGTGACTCTTCCGGTGAAGGCTGCTTTATAGCCATTACTTTGCAACCAAAGTTTCTAGCTACATCAATCCCACTCACTGCCCATCTACACACATCCATTAACACAACGACTAGTTCATTCTAAATCTTTAACAATATGACCCTCAAAACTTCCGAATCGATCACAACAGTACCTGTAAAGAAAGCTTTGCTCATGGAGTCCCACGAGAAGCGTTGAAGCACCAGTTTCTTTCACAACTTCAGCGATCGTTCTTCCATCTTCGTCTCCTTCTCTCACGATTATCTCCGTATTCGTCTGTAAATCAAAATATATCAAGAATCAAGAAAGTTTATCAAGAATCATGAAAGTTTATCAAGAATCAAGAAATGTTGGGATCAAGACTGGTTTTCATTCATTCATTGACTCACGTTGAAGAAAGCGTCGCAGATTTCACGGAAAGAGAGGGCCAGATGATATCCGTGGCGACGGAGGAGACGAGCAGCCGTAGATTTCTTCTTGCGCGGCGGAGGAGAGAACACGTGGAGGAGAACTATGACGTCACCGTGACGGAAGAGGTTGTGTAGTGCCCATTGCAACGCTGTTCTCGCAGCTTCTTTGTCCTCTACGACAACCACGATCCTTCGTACTTCTCCCATTACTATTCTCTCCTCTCTCTCTCTCCTCTGTGTTTGGTCTGAAAGAAGAGGAGAACTGAGTTGGGTTCGGTTTTGTGTCGTAATCTTTGTGACTCACACACTCCTCCTTCTCTCTCTCTTCTGGTCCCTTAATATGTATGTGTATGTGTTTGTGTTTAATAATAAAATAAATAATCAGCGTCTGTATGATGAAAATGGGAACTTATGTTTGTGGAAATAAATTAAAGTGGGTCAAATGTGTTTTTGAGTATGAAATCATGGACCGTGTTTTTGTTATTGGGATAGAGTGAATGTGATGCATTCTTTACACTTTTGGGATAACTTGCCATGGGATAGCACATTGAACAGGTACGGTAACCAATCAAATAATTTTTATAGAAAAAATCAGCAATCAAATTCGGTGTTTCACGATTCTTATGTTTTTTTTTTAATAATTCCAAACTTTCATGTTATATAGTTTGAAACCATGATCTATAGATAAATACATTAAATGCTTATATCGATTTTTTTAAGGTCGTGTTCGTGGTGCTATACCAAATCTCTTATTAAGAAGTAAAATAAAAGTCCACAGGAAAGTGTCCATAGTCATTGAAGTAGAAGGTGTACAGATCAAAGTCAGACAGCAAATTTAAACTAGTCTGGTGGAGTAGACAATTAAGCCAGAGGTCAAATTTGAAATCGACTTGAACATGGGGCTGATCTGAAGAATCATTGTTAAAACAGCTGAATCTACTGAAATAAATGCAAATCAAATGAGGTAAGTGGAAACATTAAACATGGTTTAAATCTATAAAATAAAAGTACGAAGAAGAGTAGATGAGAAAGAACACAACTTTAACTTTATTAGACCAAACACTAGTTTTCTACTTCAATTTATCTGTTCTTGTTGTTGTAAACGTTCTAAAGTCAAAACATTAAAAACATTTTGCTTCCATTTTCTACTATAAATTTTTAATTTACTCATCCACCTACTTCTGAAATCATTTTCTTATTATGTACGTAAAAAAACCATCTAATATTTTTGTACATAAAATAAATTCGATCTTTCAATTATTTTTATTATAAATTTTGACAATAGGGTATCCATAAGCGTGTGTTTGAAAAACGAACCAAACACCTCTTAGATACATTAAAAACTTTAAGAATCACAAATGTGTTAACATAATCCATAAACTTGAGCCATGAATCCGGACATGGTCCACAGAATTACTTTATCAAAATTGACAAGTATCATGAATTATTATTGTTTTATAAGGGTTTGTATATATATAAATGTATTTTAAAGGAATAAAAGATGGTGGGGCATGACGGAAGGAAATGGCTGTATACAGGGATCTACTTGTGCTTGTCCTTTTCCATCTTAATTCAGGAAAAATCCGCACACTTGAGTTTCAAAGTTCTGTAAACTAGCATGAACAATAATCTTTTGGAAAAACTAAATAACAGTATATTTAAGTATATATATATATATTTTTTTTTCGGCAACAGTATATTTAAGTATATATAATATTAAAAAGAAAGGAAAAGGATAGGACAACTTATATCTACTGAAACTTTGAGGAATCAATAAATAAAAATCAGATTGTTACAGTTTTTTTAGTAAAGAAAATTATGCGTGTACATAAACAAGGCCACAATATAAATAGTCTAATTACAAGAAATAGAGTATATCCTAAAAAAGGAATTGGATTGCAGAAAGAAAGATCGAAAGAGGAGAAGATTAGAATACTTGGCGTGAACATGATAGGGAACGATTTGCAAGAAGCCTTCAAACGTTTTCAGCACCAGCCTATAGATGCCACAGTTGTGTGTTTAATCCAGAAGTTCGTGAGAGTACTTTTTCTTTTCTTAAACAAAATTAAATTACATCTTATTTACCTCTAATTTTTTTCTTTTTCTTTAAATAAATACTTTAGAGGCTCATTTTCTGAACTTCAATCTTTTCATCCGGTGACTAAGGCATGAGTCGAAGAACATAACCATGATCATTATATAAACTCATCGGCATATGTCAAATCCTTAGTTATTAAGAAGACGAAGCAACCTTTGCAGTATAAATCACAAGCACCGATTCAAGATTTTGTTTGCCCCAAGCTATCTAAAAGGTCGTCTCTGGTAGTAATTTTTAGCTTTAGCTTGAAAGTAAGGTTTTGCGTTTTCTTGGAATATGACTTCAATTTGTTTATTTCGGCAAGCATGACGAAAACACTTGGCAATTCCAGAGAAGCTCTTATTTTAGATCTTCGTTTTCGTTCTAGTTACCGTTTACTAATCAGGAAGCTATCTCAGTCAGAAATATATTAAGTTTAGTTATGAGTGTATCTATCTACTGACTTCTTGAAGCTCTAACTAGTAGTTTGATAGAAAGAAAAAAATCCGATACAAACTTGTGTGCACATGATTTCAAGGTTAAGGAATTTCAATTATACAACAATTAATATTTTTTTAAGAAACCAACAAATAATTCAGAACACATGAATGTCGCAGTTTTTCAAGTTTTAGACTTCGGCATGCACTCAAGTTTTTTTTAAGAACAAAATCGTTTGTCTCAGCTTGAAGAACCTTTGCTCAGTTCAGCTTGAAGCACCTATGCTCAGTTTTCTTTTTTTCGGGGATGGCGACTTAAATAGATTCCGAACAGATGTTAACGGGTCATCTACCTGAAAAACATCACACAGATAAATATTAAAGACATATCAGACTAAATAACAATAATCTTACAGGCACAGAAATGCTTTTATTTCTTGTTCATGAAAATTTGACAATTTATCTTGTGTTCAGAACGAATCCAAAAATACACTAAATCAATAAAAATTCATGCATAATGGAATTGTGAGTTATTATTATCTTTGTTGCTACAAAAAGGGTTTATACGATATCATGTCGAGAAAACATGGGAATACTCGTAGGTAAGTCATATCTATCAATCTGAAATTAGCTTCCTTCCACCCTAACACTAAAAAAACGAATGTGTTACCTTGAAAACGGAAGAGGGTGATGATGGAGTCTGACAAGATCCCTTATGGCGTTGTAATGCAGATAGAGTCTGTCTCCATCCAGGTCCTCTTCTCCCCGTTGACCAGATCCAAGGACAGAAATGCCTATGCTGCTTGATTGGATCAAACTCCATCTGTTTGTTTGATTTACCTGCATCTTCACAAAGAAAGATGTGTTTAACATCGTTCTACTAATGAGAGATTTCACACAATTAGCTATGAGCATAGTTCATTAGCTTGGATAACAATTATTGTTTCGTAAAAATCTGAGAAATTTGTATCCGCAATAATACTCTTAAGCAATTTACCTGGAGTTGAATCTTTCGTTTTGCTGTTTTCAGAAACATTTGATGTTACTACCATCAGTTGTTTGTCCTTCGTTTGTGGTGTAGTACAATTGTCTAAATCAGATGCGTCTCTTCCTCCATCAGCCTTCTCTCCTACATCATTCATGTCTTGATCGCTATTTTCTGTAACACCACCATTGTTCTCTGGTGTTTTACACTGTTGATCCTGAATAGAACTGTCAATCCCATGATCACGATCTCTAGAGTAAGAAGCAAACCTCGACCTCAAGTTCCTGCCGATAATAGGCAGCGATATAGTTGCTTTAAAGTTTTGCTTTGTTGCTGGGGGTCCTCCTGCTATGGTAAACTTTAAGCTTGAAGTTTGTTTTTGAAGAGGACCACCCCTGGAGTTTTCCTCTGTATGAACTTCGGTATCACCAGTTACTCTACACAATTCCAGTGGTCTCGGAACAGTTGAGAAAACCCAGAGTCCAACACAGGCTCCACAGAGCTTACAGTCCAGTACAACAGAACTGGGATCAGAGTTTAACGAGTCTGGCACTGCTGGGTTTTCACTATTCCCAAGTATTCCATTTGGATCCGGAGTTGAATTGGAGGAATTTAGAAGCTCGCGGGTAGCAGTTTCTGGAAGTAAATCAATAGTATCAGTACCCTTGGCAACCTCACCCGATTTATCTTTGCAGTCCACAATATAAGGAAGAGCACGCGGTTCCCATCCACATAAAGTGATGAGTTTTTGTGCCTGCAAACATCAATGCATCAGTACTATTATTTGCCATGACTCAAATAAAATACCAGATGCCTTAAAGAAAAGATGCAATAGTCAATAAGTGATCATTAACTAACTGTAACTCTCTAAGCTAACTATATCATATGAACGAAAGCAAAATGAATTGGGAAGTATGACGGACCAAAGGGAACTTGAGATTCCATAAGCAGAGGTCAAACCTGGTAGAAAAGTTGAGCAGGACTCGCTCCAACATGATTCATAAGGGATTCTGTTTGAGAACATTCGTCTGTCGTGTCGCCACGTGCAGGTGCAGCAATAGGACGTTTGAGGAATTCCTCCAGATCAGAGCTCCTCATGTAGTCAATCGCTGACGGTGAAATAACAGGCAGGGCTAATAGCTGAAGCAAAGCTTCCGACCTTTCTTCATGCTTATCGACTAAATCCTCCGGTGTCATCGAAGGAAACTCAGAAAGCGTTTCCTCACATGAATTCTCAATCCACGGACAAAGTAACTTATGTCCATTATCCAACTTTAAGCTGAAGACCGATGCCGCTTTCTCCACTGTAAAAAAAAATCAACAGAGAAGATAGTGAGGACACGATACAGAATCGTTACATAGAAATGAAGAAGTTAAACAAGACCTTGTTGCTTTGACCAAGAAGACGGAGCTGAAAAGTAAAGATGAGCTCCACAAGATTCACAAGATATAGTATCAGTGTCATCATTCACCCACCCTCTCCTCGCGCAATTCAAAGCACTAATTACCTAACACACACACAATAACAAACACACACATAAAGCAAAGAACTTCATAGCAACCATCAGATGTGGTTTAATAAAGAGTCACAAGGAGCAAGACCTGGGGCTTGGCGAACCAAGTCATGGACTTGAAAGTAGCAAGCCTCCTCATAAGGTCTCCTCTATCCCACGGCCTGCAAAGACCAGAAGGTGATGTCCCTGTGGGAACTCTCAAAGCTGAGGAAGACCTATCAATGGTAGCTAAACCAGTCTTTGGCTCAACAAGTGCTAAAGCAGATGAAGGATTTGGACGCTTCTTGCCTCTTGATTGTTGCTCTACAGGTGAGCTATAGAGTAACAAAACAAGATCTCAAATCAATCAGCGTAAACCATTGTTCCTTTGGTGCTAATTCAATCTCCTAAAGGCAATGTAAAGAGTCTGAATCGATCCATGAAGGAAGGTACGAGACTGACCTAGTGGAGGAAGAAGGTAGGTGAGGTTTGGATGGGGTGAAGAGCTTGTCCATGATCTGGTGGAATCTTTTCTCTGAGTCTTGTGCCATAATTTAGCTTCCTGCGTCGATGCTTATAAACCCTAATCCTTACAGATTCGCCTTCGTCTTCTTCGTCGCGGCTCTCAGGTGAAACGGCGGTGAGACGGAAGGGAACGATGTCGTTTTTAGTCAGTTCTTCACACTCGACAAATCCAATAGCTTTTCATTTTTTATTTTGTTAATCTGTTTTACGAATAGGTCCCTTTAGTTCTTACTTGGTCCAATTTATCACCCAAACATTTCAAATAGCAACCGAAAATCCGAAAATCCAAATGATCATCGATTTATTTATAAAACAACAGAATCAGCATGTAAAATCCTCACAACCCAGATATTCCTCAACTAATCATACTATTAAAAACGAAGTGATTTTTTGAATGGAGCTTTCTCATTGAAAGTTGAGGTGGCTAATATCTATATTGCCCTTACTTAAAAAGTTTATTTTTAGATTTTAATGTATTAGATTAGTGTGTTAAATTAGTGTGTTAATATAATAATTAGTTTTATATATACTAAATTTTTCATCCACGCTACGCGTGGAGATTTTCTTAATTTACTTTTAAAAATTAAATTTATTGAAATATTTTATATTCATAATAATAAAAATTATAT
>KE155961.1:2384-19673 GCA_000411075.1 Sisymbrium irio
CCGCAAGTTTCTTATCAAAACCCTTCGATCATCTTGATTCATTCATCATCACGGCTTCACAGCCAATATATCCAAAACTCAACCTGTTTCAGATTTATTTCCTTGGGAGGAATGCATCAAGTGGTATCAGAGCTCCACTCTGAGGTTGAGTTTTCTATCCTTAGACAGCTAAAGCTAAAAAAAGACACGCAGGTGGTTGAGTTTATAGAAACATTCCCTTATGTCATAAAATATAAGAAATGTAAAGATAATGTGGTTGCTGATGCATTATCTCAGAGGTATGTTTTGCTTTCAACTTTTGATGCTAAACTATTGGGATTTGAACAGATTAAAGAACTTTATGAAACTGATCCTGATTTCAAAGAAGTTTATAAACTGTGTGCTAAGTTTACTTCATGACATTATCATAGACAAGAAGGGTTTCTCTTTTATGAGAACCGCTTGTGTGTACCTAATTGTTCTCTTCGAGATTTGTTTTTAAAGAAAGCACATGGAGGAGATCTTATGGGACACTTTGGTATTACCGAAACCTTAGAGGTAATAAAAACCATTTCCATTGGCCCCAGATTAAGAGAGATGTTGAAAGAACCTGTGAGAGATGTGTGACATGTAAGAAAGCTATGATGTTCCTAAGACCATAGTTTCAGATTGAGACACTAAATTTCTTAGTTATTTTTGGAAGACATTGTGGGCTAAATTAGGATCTAAGTTGGTATTTTCTACTACTTGTCATCCTCAAACAGATGGTCAAACCAAAGTGGTCAATAGAACACTAGAAACACTCTTGCATGCATTGATCAAAAACAATTTGAGAACATGGGAAGATTATTTGCCTCATATAGAATTTGCTTACAACCATTTTGTGCATTCTGCTTCTAAGTTTTCTCCTTTTCAAGTTGTTATGGTTTTAATACACTATCTCCTTTGAATCTAATTCATTTACCTTTGAGTGAAAGAATAAGCATTGATGGAAAAAGGAAAGCAGAGTTAAGTCAACAGATTCACGAAAAGGCACGAAACAACATAGAAGTGTAAACAAACATATATGTCAAGAAAGCTAATAAGGGCCGTAAGAGCATCATGATCTTTGAGGAAGGAGACCAAGTGTGGGTTCACTTAAGAAAGGAGCGATCCAAACTGATGCCAAGAATAGATGGACCATTCAAAATAACAAGGAGAATCAGTGACGATGCCTACAACTCGATCTACCAGGTAAGTATGACGTGAGTTCAAGTTTTAATGTTTTTGATTTAGTTCCCTTTGTGGCAGATCAAGCAGATTTGAGGACAAATCTTTCTCAACCAAGAGGGGATGATGTGATCATGGATAAGGAGCTGGAACCAATGCTTGAACCAGATGAAGAAGAGCTCGTAGCTGAGAATACTGGAGGAGCTAAGGACGTGCTGGAGATGAGAAAAGACCTATGACTCGATCCAGAGTTAAACTGTTCAACCAAGCTATTGGAATGTTATTAAGACGCTTGAGCCGGAGTGAAGAAGAACCGATCAGAACCACTTTGTTCGTGTTACAATATCAAGTGCATCAATGAATGGACAAGTGCTGCTTCAAGTGCTCTTTTTCCCTTGCCTTTGATTTTGTCCCACTGGATTTTCCAAGGAATTTTTTTAACGAAACATGGGCAACACTTCAAATCATCCATTCATTGATCAAATGTCGTTTTAGGGAAGCTATTGTTCTAAATCCGGAAACCTTACCCAATATTCGGGAAGCTTTTACTTAGATTCAGGAAGGCCTACCTGAATCTGTACTTAGACGTTTTTTGAGAAGTCAGTCAAACCGTGTTATTTTACAAATTTGTATTCTAGTATTTCTGTGTTTAATATTATCTAGTCCGGAGCCTGTTCCAAGTCTAGTTCACTTTCTCATGTTTCTTCTTTCTTTTCCTTTATATTATCTTGTACTTTTGATTCACAAAACTCAATCTTTTTTTTTATCAAAATCTCTTTCAAAGCATATCTGCAATCTTGTTGGTGCGTCATATCCAATCCGAGATTAAGTCCTGGTTTGAGAAGCTATTCCGCAAGTTTCTTATCAAAACCCTTCGATCATCTTGATTCATTCATCATCACGACTTCACAGCCAATCTATCCAATACTCAACCGGTTTCATAGTGATTTCCTTGGGAGGAACGCATCAAGTGGTATCAGAGCTCTACTCTGAGGTTGAGTTTTCTATCCTTACATTTTTTTATATCATTTCGAATCATTATATCATCCTGCATCATTCATAACAACTGAAATCGTGGATTGATCTGTTCGAAGCTGACTGTTCAAATTCTAGACCACATAAATCTAAATCGCTATCATTCGAATCGATATGTGCATACTCAGGATTTGTTAATCCGGATTTTTTTAAAGTTATCTAGGATTTTTTTACTGGTGTTGTCGCGATCCTTTGATTTCAGGATGGTGACTGATCTAGAAGAAAGCAGTAACAGTGCGAACAACAAACTTCTAATCGAAGCAATCACGTCTCACATGGAGAAGGTGTGGGCTGCGAAGATGGAGTCACTTCGACTCGAACTCCAAAACACTAGTTCTTCACCGATTGATGAGTAGCGATCGACAGAAGGTGAACAGACTAAAATAATACATGACAAAGAACCAGAAAACAGGGCCGCCGCTGATTACTATGGTCATCAAAGCAGCTCATCATGCGGTAGCCATAGAAGAAGACGAGACCGGGAAGGCAGAAATCGATTGCAAGAAAACCTAGCTGGTCACAAAGCCAAATTCCAACGTTTCATGGTACCAACGACCCTGACGCTTATTTAGATTGGGAGAAGAAGATTAAACTGGACTTCAATTGGCAGAGTTTCACTGATATTAAACAGGTCAAAGTGGCTGCTACTGAGTTCTACGACTATGCCCTTAGTTGGTGGGATAAAATCGCTACTGCCAGGCTACGTAAGCAAGAGTTTCCAGTCGAATCATGGGCTGAGATAAAGAAGGTCATGAGGAAGAGGTTTGTTCCTAGTCATTATCAATGAGATCTCCATTCAAAGCTTAGGAAGCTTACGCAAGGAAACTGATCTGTTGAAGATTACTACCAGGAATTGGAGGTTCTAATGTTAAAAGCAAATATTTCTGAGGAACCAGAAGCAACTATGTCACAATTTTGAGGAGGACTAAACACCGGGATTCAAGACAGAGTTGAGATGCAGCACTATGAAGAGCTTGAAGAGATGATACACAAGGCTATCCTGATACAGAAGCAACTAAAGAGGAAAAGTTCTTGACGACCGAATTATGGAACCAACACCAGCCGACCAAGTTATCAAACAGATGGCAAGAAATCGATGATTTCTACAATTCAATCAAAACCAATGTTTGGGGGTCAATACAAGGGCAAAGGAACCACATGAACTACTACAACGAGTGCCAGTGATCTTAAGTGTTTTAAGTGCCAAGGCATATGTCACTATGCGAGTGAATGTACCAACAAAAGAGTTGTGATCATCTGAGAAAATGGAGAAGTTGAGTCTGAAGAAGAAGCTCCATTGGAAGATCATATAGAAGAGTCCAAAGAGAGACCAGCCATTGGAAATCTTCTTGTTGCTAGAAGGACCCTGAGTATGCAACACAAGTCCAATGAGAAAGAGCAAAGGAGAAACTTGTTCCACACTAGATGTCAAGTTGGAGGCAAGGTATGTAGCTTGATAATCGATGGAGGAAGCTGCACAAAGGTGACAAGCAAGACAATGGTTCAGAAACTTGGATTAGAAGAAAAGAATCATCCGAAGCCTTATCAAATTCAGTGGCTTAAAGATGCTGGAGAATTAAAGATTAAGACTCAAATGGTTGTGCCTCTAGCCATTGGAAAATATGAAGATTAGGGCTTGTGTGATGTGATACCTATGGAAGCTAAACACATCCTGCTAGGACGACCATGGCAATACGCAGGAAGGTAACTCATGATGGGTTTACTAACCGCCATACTTTTGTGTTTAAAGGCAGGAAAACGACTCTTATTCCCATGACACCACAAGAAGTGTATGAAGATCAGCTTTACCTCAAACGCAAGGTAAACAGGTTAACCAGACAACCTAACTTCTTTATTAAAGCTAATGATGTTAAGAAAGCTTTATCTTCAAAGAAAATGGTTATGCTGTTTATTTTAAAGGAAGCCCTTCCTGAATTTCTTAACCTTGCAACGGTATTACCGAGTGAGATGACTAACCTTTTGCAGAGTTGTAAGGACGTCTTTCCTGAAGACAACCCCATTAGTCTACCACCAGTCCGTGGTATTGAACATCAGATTGACTTCATGCCAGGAGCAACACTTCCAAACCGACCAGCCTATAGAACTAATACGGTGGAAACCAAAGAATTGCAACGCCAGGTTGATAACCTCATGAAGAAAGGACACATCAGAGAAAGCATGAGTCCTTGTGCTGTGCCAGTCTTACTCGTTCCAAAAAAAAAAATATGGCAGCTGGCGCATGAGTGTTGAAGAACCCGGTGAAGCCCTAGAAGGGCCGAACCTGGAGAAACCAAAACGTGGCAGGAGCAATGACGATCCTTCCGGATTAAATAATCGCAGAAAGATCTACATGATTATGGGTGGATAACAATACTGCCCCGACACAGTTTCTGCATTAAAGTGTTATCAAAAACAGACCTAAACCAACGAGAACTGGCCGCAACCTACGCCTAGTGCCGATTTCCAAAAAGCAAGGCGACCAGCTCGGCCTCCCCTCCTCTCTCTGTGATGCCGAGCTGACGGAAAAAGGAATGGTTATCGGCTCAGCCTCCCCTCATCTTCTCTCAAAATGCCAAGCTGACCAACAACATCTCCCTCCTTTTCCTTACGCCGAGCTGATCGCAATCTTCGGGTCATCTCTTGAGACTGAGCCAGTCGATTGAATAAGCTAATTGTCGAGGAACGTGACCGACTCTGCCCACTTTTCTTCCTAAAATGGTGCCGAGCCGCACATTATGTCCATTTTCCTTTTTCTCGATCTCTCCGGGAATTTATCGATGTTTTCGTAAACTTCCCGTTGTTTTTGAAAACTTTGCGCTATTTGTGGAAAACATCGTAATATTTTTATCTATCGAAAACAGCACAGTGTCAAACCGAATAAAATTCCAAAGGGAAAACGATACAATTTGGCAGAGCCAATAAGAAGTAGCCGCCTCAAGATTTGCCGAATTAGCGAGGATTTCAGGAATTTTTCCCGAAAGAAGAAAGGAAAGTCGACAACGAATAGGATGATGTCAAGTTCCCACATCCATCAAAATTTTATTAGTTTTAGGACTTAGTCTGTCTTGTGTATATATAGATCAATTTCTATCTTTATAACACATCTTTTGACAAGCATTCGAGCTACCAATACGATTTTAGGCTAAGCAATAAAATCCATCTTCTCTTTACCCTAGTTTCGTCTATTTTTGGTTTATATTGTTGTTCTCATTCCAAGATTCTCTATTCCTCACATTAACTTTACATATTTACATTGAGGTGAATTCTGGTTTTCACAAATATCAACATACTTTCTCTAAAAATTCCAGAGCTGATCATTTTTACTTTTGTATATTACCAGTACATTTGATAACTTTATAATAAAATTTAAAATAACCATCAAGTTTTTGAAGTCCAGACCCAGCATTTTAAAAGATAACAATAAAAGCTTTTATAATACAAAAAAGAAAGAAAAGAAAGGACATACTAGATAAACTCAAGTTTTTAAATTAGTTAAAGTTTCCACTCATGGGTGCAAACATTATTACATTAATACCATAAAACTGTCTAATACCCAAAGATAATATGCCCGAAAATCAACGGTAGGAGATTTAAATGGAAAAAGAAAAATACAAAGATAGAAACATTCATGGTGATGACTACCTATTATTAACTTGCATGTGACCAAAATGAGTGTTTAAGGTATATGTGTTTAATATGTTTTTTCAAAATGATTACAACATGTGTTAAGTTCGTTGATATCAGACTTTAAAATCTTTAAATTTACTTTTGTAGTTATATATAAACAAAAATATTTTAAAATAAAATGAAATTAAGAATCGTTACTAATCCTAAAATAAATATAATATATATCTTTAACGCATGTACAATTTTAAATTATTTATCTCTCACACCACCAAAACTGTCGCTGGTAATTAGTGGAGTCGGCGAGTTTTGTTAAAGGAAATAATATTTGTGGATGAGAATTAAGGAGATCTGCGTAGGTAATTTAATTATGTACTGTGACGCGAAGTTGATGCAAGTAGGAAAAGATAGTAAGTTAATGTAGTGGTTGCGGTAGTTAATGGTGCATGGGTTGGGAAGTTAAATAATAACACTGTATGTTAGGATTTTACGTGGCTATATAACAAAATTCTATGTGATACATAAAAGTAACTCTGCAATTGCACTAACAGAGTGGTGTTGATCTGGATTCTCAACATCCTTAGTTGATAAGGTGTGTCAAGTGAACCATATGCTGCTAGTTATCTGAATTTGTTGTTGTAGATCTTGTGTTGACCTACCATGTTTTTGATGACTAGGTATATTGGTATGATAATGGTGTTGCTGATGGAAGTGTTGTGAGACTTAGTCTCAGCAGAACAAGGGTGGTGGACGAAAGGTGTGGAAGAGGTATGGCAGTTCGTCAGGTTGGAAGATCGGGTTAGGAAGGGAGTTAAACTCAGGGAAGGAGAAGGGTTGGAATCTGTTAAAAAGAAGCTCTATGAAGAGCTAAGGATTGATGCTGGACAGGAAAACATAGAGCTTACGTATGAAATGCCAGAGTGGATGGGTGTGGATGGGGTTGTGAAAGAGATGATGATCTCGATCTGTTTCTTGCAATGCGTGTAGACCTGCACGAGCTCAAACTTTACATCATTCCACTGCTGAAAAACATGACAATAGCCATCGACGACTACAATGTTGTTCCTGTGACCCTGTTGTTCCTGTGATCCATGGTTTCACCGATGCAGAAGTGGTTAGGCTTTGGGAAGGGGCTCCTTCTAGTCGTGATGGGTGTATTGAGAAGCAAGATGATGCAGTGGAATGCAGTCAGAAGTCTGTGAAGAGCGTAAGTGGTGGGGACAAAAGCAAACATGGAGCAGGAGGGACGGTCGACGAAATGGAGGATAATATGGTGTTAACACAGGGTGCTGATCTACAGCCCAATAAAAAATAAGCTGTGGGTGTGGGAGGTGCTGGTTCAAGTCTATCAAACTCACCTGAGCTGGTGGAGAGCCCGGACGGGCCTTTGCGAACGAGGAATTTATTGCCGCAGTACAATAAATCAGGTGTATTGCTAAAAATTTATCATGAAATTTCAGATTTAAAAATTACACTATACTTACAAAATTGACAATATCTTAAATTGGGATAAGTATGAAAGTATGATGACGAGAAATAGTAGGAATGTATTAAATAATGTGGATGCGTAAGAAACTATATATTAATTGATATAGTAAATGAACATGATGATTCATGTGCAGCCGGAACACCTATCATAAGAACGCCGCTTCCAGAGTACGCCAGAGCGAAAATAGTCTATGGGGTGATGGGTTCCAAAGCAGAAACCAACTGAATGATCTGCCACAATATATGTTTGGCAGAGACGCCGCTCCTGTTGTTGATGACGAGCCTGAAGGTTAGACACATGTTAATTTTTTTAATATAATATAGTCTGGTATGTAATAACATGGAGAGCTATAACTTGTGTATTTTATATTTTCGCGTGCACTCTATATGATGTATACATTTGGTTGTAATAATTTTTCATTGACGTATCAGGGACTAGAGCAACTGAAAATATGATATTAGATGTGGCATATGAAGGAGACGAGTTGTTCATAGGCAGGATATTCAAGAATCAAACGGATTGCAAGGTGAAGGTCGCTGTCCACGCCATAAATCGGAAGTTTAGCTACAGGGGTGAGAGATCGACAAGCGTTCAATGTGTAGCCGACAGATGCCCATGGAGAGTGTACGTAGCACGTCTGGAAGATACCTATTATTTTCAGATACGACAGCTACATTCATTCACACATGTCCAGTGGATATCAGGCGATAATTTCATAGACATGCAACAACATCCGTTATCTCTCGGATAATGCACAGCCGGTACGTGGGAGATAACAGGGGTCCAAATCCGGTTACTGTTATGCGGGCTATGCTGGATGAACACAGCGTAAATATCTCGTACTAGAAAGATTAGCGTACAAGGGATCTGGCATTGGAAAGTGCACAAGGTACGGCGTCTGGTAGCTACAGGCTATTACCTGGATATTTACACCTCCTTAGAGTGTCAAACCCCGGAACCATTACCTTGTTTGAAACATAGGTTGACGTGGGAGGGGCACATCATTTTAAATACTGTTTTGTTGCACTTGGTGCGTGTGTGTGTGGGTTTAAATACATGCGGAAAGTCATTATAGTTGACAGGACTCATTTAAGGGGACGATATGCTGGATGCCTAATGACGGAGAGTACTCAAGACGGAAACATGCAGATTTTCCCATTGGCTTTTGCGGTCATCGACAGTGAGAACGACAAGGCTTGGACGTGGTTTTTCAAGTAATTAAAGAAAACAATCCCTGATAACGAGGAGATGACGTTCGTACCGGACTGACATTCATCGATATATATATGGTGCCTGGAGAGATATATTCTTACATTTCATGATATTAGAATTTATGACTTGCCATATATATACATAAATATTCAAATATTATGATATACGAAAAGTATACGAAAAGTTGTATCCCCCCGAAAGCCTTACATCGACAACTATTTATATGGACAACTTTAAGCATAAACTAGCCAAATTCTTGATGTGGGAGCTTATGTCTTCACTTTTCCACCGACTTCGAGGAATCTTCGAGAAAATTTCCTCCGGCTCGGTGTTGACTTCTTTGTTTAATCATTTCTCCGATTTTGACTTTCCGGTTCGATTTACGTTAGCGTTTAACCTTTTTCGATAGATAAAAAGGCTACAATCTTTTCCAAAAAACAACGCGAAATTCCTCGAAACATAGGGAAGTTTAAGAACATACCGACGAAAGTCGGAATGACTTTGGGCAAAGACGAAATCACCGTCTGAGCCGATCATAATCAACCGTGGACATCATCCGGCTCGGCCAAACCTTGAGGAAGGATGTCATGCCGAGCCGTCTGTCATTCAGCATTACCTACGTGCGGCTCGCGAAAGGGAAGGAGGCAAGCATGCCGAGCTGGTCGTTCCACTCGCCGTCTTCGTCCGGCTCGGCGGGAGATGAAGCAAGACTTGCTACTGATCCGTCCGCCCTGTCATGCTCTCTGTCCGACCCGGTCACCACTCGAGGAAGGAATGATGTCGACCCGGCCTTATCCTCCCCTCACTACTGACAGGCTCGGTCGGAAAGGATAAGAGGGAAAAAATCCGGTCCGACGTTCAATGCTGAGATGATCCATGTCATCTTCCGAGAAATCATGATTTTGATTGGTTTATCATAAACTTAAACGACAAATAGTCCTTCCAATTATTTTTCCAAACATAGTTATTTTTAACCAAAAATATTCAAATATGGAAATTTTTTCCGATAATTAAACAGTTTAACTGTTAATTCCGGGAATGTGGGTTTTGACCCCAACATTTAACTCCCCAGCTCGTCAATCTCAGGTATGAAATTGGCGAGGTTGTTCAGAGATATGATACGAGGTTAAGGAATTAAGGTGTTCGATTTCTAGTAGAGAAGTCTTGAGGCTCGCTTAGTTGTCATAGCTGGTTCGATGGTAAGGATCTGTTTGGAATGACATTGCCTCGTTAAAAACCTTTACTAGGAAAACCCGATGGGAAAAAATCTTAGTAGAGGAAGAGAGTGCAATGTGCATTGAGATTTCCCGAAAAACTGTTCAAGATAAGTTTTTTCGTATAATTGTTTCCGTGAAACTGTTCATGTTAAGTTTTTCAAAAGTTTTAGAAAAAATATTTCCCCGAAAAGTTTTTAAGATAAGTTTTTCGCGGAATTTTTTTCCAAAAAAAACTGTTGATGTTAAGTTTTTTAAAAGTTTTAGATATGATTTTTCTGAAAATAAATCTGTTCGTGTTAAGCTTTTCGAAAGCTTCCCTTTTTTTCTTTTCAGGAACAGAAAAACTCAGACAACAGGAATGTCGAGCCGGGCATCATGGATGCTGAGCTGGTCATGCGCCGTGTGTTTGATCCGGCCAAACATCGAAGAAATGTGAGGGCCTTGATGCTGAGCGGTCGTCCCCATGTCCGTGGGATGATTTTTTTAGGAAGAGGAGAGGAAACTCGATGCCAAGCTGGTCAGCAAAACATCGAGAGAGAGAGAGAGAGAGGGAGAGAGAGAGTTGCGAGGACGAGCTGGTCATCCTTCCTGCATGTGGAAGATGAAGATCGAGAGAATGAATTTAATGCCCACCCTGTCAGCAAAAGGATAGGAGACGTCCGAGAGGAAAGGAGTGCATGCCGAGGGAGAGCCGACCAATTTCCATGTATGTGGGAAAGAAAAATTTTAGTGAAAAGAGAGAGTTTAGCACCGAACTGGTCATGTTGGGAGAAGATGATCAATGAAGAAAAGGAGGCCATCATGCCAAGTTTCTGGCTGATCATGAGATGTTCTTTCCCTTTTTCTGATTCCTAATGTTTTCGGGAAGTGTTTTCCGGAAAATTATGGATTTGCTTATTTACGGAAATATAGTTTCCGTTTGTGGGGGGCACTTTCTTGGTAGGGTCCACACTCTTTTCCTATAAATAAGCACTCTCCCTTCCTCTCAGTCCTCATAATTTCTCATTCTTGAGTTTTGAAAAGAGAGTTATCCCTTCTCTCTAACTTCTCTCTCTAGAATCTTTTTGCCTTCATCTTCGGTTAAGATGAATTTGCGTGGCAGGCTGTTGGCCAATGGTAGAAAGTATTTCCCTCCTCCTGCTGCTTCCTCGGGCACTTCTCCTCATGCCGAGGAACCGATGATCACCGCGCTGAATGACCTTGATGCTGACGATACCGAGAGAACCTCCTTTGGTCCCGAGCCATTGGTGACTCTTCCCGACGAGGAAGAAGCCGAAACTATGACTTTCTCTGATGCCGAGCCAAAGGCTGATGTAGGAGCCTCTCGGACTGGTTATAGCAAGGCCATGCTTCCTCCTCCTCCCCCTGTTTGCAGAGTGATCGTCTCGGGGCTTGCTGCTACTTCGAGTAATCTGAACTCTCGTGGTAGAAAGAGAAGTGCACCCCCTCCCAAGAGGGGCTGAAGGGTCCTGCACCTCCGATTCTTGAGTAAAAGGGTAAAATTCACACTGTGAAGATCGATGAGTCGAGAAACATCTTTCGTAGCCAGGATCAATGTGTGGATCTTGTCTCGAAGATCAGAGAACCGTCGATTAACTCTTACGTCAACTCGAGCCTGTTTGCTCCAAGGGCATATGCTGACTGTGCTCAACGCTCTGTTCGGGTAAGTATTTTTTTTTATACACTTACGTTCACTTTGTTTTAAACATTTATGTTGTTCATTGTTAGTACGTGTTGGCTTTGCAGCTCATGACCTTGTTAAACAAGGTGATTGACGAGTACAAAGCTGGGATCCAGAGGGATCAGAACTTCGAGACCGATGCCAAGAACGAAAGGGATCACCAAAGGAGGTAGACTGACGCCCTGATCCACGGTCATGAACAGAAGGTGATGGATCTTGGCAAAGATGTGGCTGTTGCAAATGAGGAGGCAAACCGCAATGCTTCTCGTGTCGCCCGCCTTTACAACGAGAAGGGGAAGCTCGAGTCTCGGGTTAAGGATCTGGAGCAACAGCTCGTGGAGAAGGATGCCACTTTAAAGGCAAAGAATGGGAGAGCATGGCAGGACGGTTCCAGGGCAGCGTGGGACGAGGGCCGCAGTAGGATGGACAAGGCTCTTGCCTTGATTGACATGCTAGTCACGAACCACGACTCCGAAGTTTTCCACGCAATGGAAGTTTTTTGTGTCTTGTTGTGTTTGACAGGAATGATCCTGAGGAGATAGCTTAGGAGCACGAGAAGGTGGATAAGAGGAAGGAGGACTTCACTAGCTTCGAGGATCTGTGGATCGCGTGATAGCCAAGCTTCACGGATGGCTATATTCTTCCTCTCGCTCATCGGTGTCGGCTTCTCGTTCTTGCGGAGATGTTTTCCTTGACATTTTGGCAAAGGAGGCCGTTGTCGAAGGGTTCATGGGGGCTAATGCAGACACTGAGGTAGCCGCCGTGAAGACCGCAGAGGAAGAGCAAGCATAGATCCTCATCTCTCTATCCTTTATCATTTTTTGCATCGTTTGTCGTTGGGTCCTTTGAGGCCCTTTTATTTTTATGTCTTTTACATTGGCCAGGCTTCGTCCCGATGGTTGTTCTGAACCTTTTATTTCATTATGCATTTCATTTATATGCACTTCTTAAGTTTTGTGAGTTTCCTTGTTTTTAGATAGGAGCATAATATATTCTTATAATGCTTGCTTGTTAGGGGAGTAGAGTAGTTAGGAGTTTTTACTCACTCATGATGCTTTGGGAAGGGTTTAGAGTTTTGGTATTAGTATTTGGCGAGCAAATTTGTCTTGCTTTGTAAAACAAAAATGCATTTTGTGTTTCGTGTTGAGATCGTTAAAGGCTTGTGCCAGCGCTGCCAAGAAGCGTTTGTGGCTGGGCTTTTGTTAGGTTAGTGGTTTTGGAAACTAACCTACACGCGTGTCTGGTTTTAGGAGATGCAATTTTCCGACTAACCTCCCAATATTTCGACGTTTGAAACACGTTTATAATCTCGTCTAGTGGTATTCTTGCTTGTGTTTCAGAGATGGTGAAGACTGATGTGCCTGAGTTGGTGATGATCGGGTTGGCGAGTTTGTAGCGAGAATTAAGGCAGTGCAAAGTATTTAACTGCTTTGGCATGCCCTCTCACAGTCAAACCACATCCTGCGGGATATACCCTTCGATTGTTGAGTTAGGATATACCTAACCCTTATCTATATAGCGCTCTTTTTATATATATGTGCACGGATGTGATCGAACCGTTTCCTTGCATTGGCTAGGTTCCTAAGAAGGTGTTTGGGTGGTGTGTTGTTCCTTCTGGCCAGCAACGAACATATTCGAATAAAAAAAGGATTGAAAATGTGTTTGATTTGCTTAAATTTTTTTGTTGAGTCAGTGTTGTTTAAGAATTTCTCAGAGTTTATCGGAGAAATTGAAGCTTTGTACTCATTTTGAGATGGAGTTTTTCGAAAGTTTCAGAAAACTGGAGTTTCGACTTTTTGAGTGTAGGAATAGTTATATATACACTCCCACTCCCCCAAAATTTTTTTTTTTTAAACATTTGGACTGGTCATGAGTCTAATTGCCTATGTACCCCAACTCTAGGAGATCAAGCCAATTCGTAGTTCATTTTATGTAAAATAATAATGGTAGTACTTCTTATTTAGATGCATTGCATTATATAAAATAATAATGAGTCTAATTGCCTATGTACCCCAATTCACTGGGGAATCGTCGTCATAGGCGAGTTCGTATGCTCCTGACCTAACGACTTTTTTGATCTTATAGGGGCCTTCCCAATTGGCGCCTAGCTTTCCAGTGTTCTTTTCTTGGGACAAGATCACCTTTCGTAGGACAAGATCACCTTCTTTGAACCTCCAATTTTGAACTTTCGAGTTATAGTATTTGGCAGCGGCCTACTGATAACTCTGCATTCGGATCAGAGCCTGGTCTTGTCGTTTGTTGATGAGGTTGAGTTCGTCCAGAAGCATGGCCTGATTGGTTTCTTTCCTTTCGGGGAGGAAACGATGGCATACTGCAAGGAATTCGACTTCGGGGGGAATTACACACTCTGTTCCGTAAACTAATGTGTTCCCCGGTGGCTTTTCTGGGTGTGGATCGATGCGACCAAAGCACGCCCTCGAGTTCGTCATCCCATCATCCTTTATTTTCGTATAATATTTTCTTTAACCCATTCAATATTGTTTTATTGGCCTCTGGTTGGCCATTGCCTTGTCGATACCTTGGACTTGAGAAACTCAGACATATTTTCCACCTTTCGCAGAATGAGACAAAGCGATTCGAGATGAACTGTGAACCATTGTCGGTTACAATTTCGTATGTAACTATGTGTCTACAGATGATGTTTTTCCACACGAAATGTTCCAATTGTGCATCTTTTATGCTAGCATAGGAGTCAGCCTCGATCCATTTGGACGAGTAAATGTTTCCTTTGCTTGGACTTATGTATTGGTCAAACGATATCCATTGACCAATGCATGAATATGTATGGTGTGTATATCATAATCTCTGACCATTGTTTGCCAGAAAAATCTGTACCTTTTGATCTTGATGGTGAGTGCCCTTCCTCCTGAGTGATTTCCACATGGTTGCATCCTGTCCACTTCTTGCTGATGCCTGTTGATGGTTAGATCCGCGTCTAACTTGTGTCCGTCCATCAGATCTGTCTGGGTTTCCCTTTCCAAATCGTCGGCGATATGCGACATTATATCGGGTGGACCGATGCTCGGATGATCTATAAATTCCACCAGAATAATTCTGCGTTTGCTGGGAGCTGATATTGAGGATAATGCCGTAAGCTTGTCGGCCGACGCATTTGAGGAAAATGCCTCGAGGGATTATTGTTAGCTTGAACTCCTTGATCTGTTTTGCAAGATCCTGGACTACCTTTAGGTAAGCTTTCATTCTGTTGTCTCTGGTTTTTCATTCTCCTCTGAATTTGGCTTGCAACCAACTGGGAGTCGCAGAAAGCGTGGATGTTTCCCACCTTGATCCTGGGGGAGATTCTTAGACCAGCAATCATGCCTTCGTACTCTGTCTCGTTGTTGGACGCTGAAGTTGAGTCGGAATGACTGTTCTAGGATTTCTCCGGTTGGAGACGTCAAAGGATCCTTATCCATGATCCTTGTTTTGAGGACGACCCCTCAGCATGAAGGATCCAATTGGTATTTTTGGATCTCTCTATGCTTTCTCGTTGGGGGAGCTCGACCAGAAAATCCGCGAGAACCTGTGAATTTGCGCACATTCTTGATCGGTATTCGATGTTGTATTCGCCTTCGCGCAGATGCTACAACCGAAAGTGCTCACTTCTCCATTTGGGGATAGCGAGTTTCAGCGTCGGTAATAGTTTGACTTACATAGAACACTGGTCTTTACTCGCTACTCTCTTCCCGAATTAAGACTCCACTTACGGCAGTCGTGGAGACAGCTGTGTATAGGAATAACGCTTCTCCGACGACAGGTTTTACGAGTACAGGCGGGCTGGCCAAGTATGCTTTGAGCAGTTGGAAAGCTTCTTCGAATTTATCTTAACATGTCGTAGAAAGGAAGACATTTATTGGTGGATCGAGAAATGAACCTATTGAGGGCTGCTACTCGTCCTGTGGTTTTGATTTGCCTCTATGCATGGGTGTGTCACCAAATATCCGAGAAATTCGCCGGAGGCGGCCACGAATCTGCACTATGAGGGATTAAGTTTCATATTGTGTTTTTTCAAACAATCGAAACAATCCGATAAGTGTTTTACGTGGTCCTCCTCTTATATGGATTTTACGAGCATGTCGTCTACGTAGACTTCCATGGTCTTTCCTAGTTGATCGGCAAAAATATTCTTAACTAGACGTTTGTATGTTGCGCCAGCGTTCTCTAGTCCGAAAGACATTACTTTATAGCAATATGTTCCTTGATCTGTGATGAACGCGGTCTTTTTACGATCGTCGGGGTTCATCACGATCTAATTTTACCCGGCGAACGCGTCCATGAACGAGAGCAGTTTATTTCTGACTGTTGCTTAGACTAGTATGTCAGTGTGTGGAAGCAGGAAACTGTCTTTGGGACAAGCCTTGTTCAGAATTGGCTAACCAATCGGGGTACTGTACTTTGGTAATCGATCCAACTTCTAGTAGTTTTTCAACTTCTTCATTAACAGCTTGCGGTCTTTCCGTTCCCAACTTCTGTGTCTTCTGTTTGATTGGTTTGAAGGTTGGGTCAACGTTGAGCTCATGACAGGTGGTGTTGATATTGATCCCTGGCTTGTCTTCCGCTGCCCAAGTGAAGGTGTTAATATCCCTTTTGAGGAGGGTGATAAGTTCTGACTTAATCGGCTCCCTAAGGTTTCCTCCGTTCAACGCATCTCTCTGGATGGGAATTATCGATGCAAATCGAGATCACAGGCTCGTAGGGCTGATCATCCTTTTTCTATTCTCGATCCTCCAATTTCAGTTTATGGAGGATTTCAGCGCTTGTTTCATGCATTGCCCTCTTGGGGGATTCGATGTTTACTTTGCGCCCAAGATCTTTTGGTTTTGTGTCAGTTACGGGATTCCGATGTTTGTGTAACGTGAAAAGGCACACGCGAGAACTCTTTTCTTCTCCCCAAATCGTCTCAGTCCCGTGAAAAGTTAGAAACTTTAGACAGACATTGTAAGTGGATGGGACGGCCTTTCTGGCGTTCTCATTATGACGTTGTAAATCGCCGAGGATAATCGACAAATGAGAACAGTACTGGGATGGTCCCTCCAGCCGTTGTAACAGGAAAATAGATTGTTTCTTTAGACATTGAGATGCGTCCGGAGAAGTATTTCAATGGCTTAGGTTCGTCTACCAGTTCATACGACTTGATTTCCATTTTGTATAGGGTTTACTAGTATATCATGTTTACCGTGCTGCCGGTATCGATAAGAACCCTAGACATGAGTTGTGATTTGAATCACGAGCGGATCATCGTGGGGGTGGATGATTCTATACGCCTCCGATTTTTCGAAGACGAGGGTCTCCCCTTCTTTGCTTTCCGCTTTTACCGGTCGATATCGGTTCCGGCTTGTTGATGGGAAGCCTTTATCGACGATATCATGTCAAAAAAGTAGGCGATCCTCCATGATTGTGTTCAAGATTCATTCGGAGGATTTTCTTGGAGATATCGGGAAAATTTCCTTTCCAGAATTAATATAATCCTCAAAAGACCTAAGAATCAATTTGGCTCCAGTGAGCTGAGGATTATTCGTTGTCAGTTTCACCATCTTTCATTTCTCAGAGTGAGAAAGCTTTTGACACCCTACTTCTAGCACCAAATTGTGGGAACCGGAATTGGCACAACTTATTTTAGAAAAGTAATTTGATAATTGGGTCCCGAAAGTTCTGTATTGAGAAACAAAAATAAAAAGCTGAAACCAATATCGAAAAGATGAATTTTATTATCGATAAGTTTTCTCATACAAAAGACGAAATAAGCAATAAAGGAAGAGTAGTAAATTGCCTAAAAATCCTCAGTACGAAAAGTATACGAAAAATCATATCTCCCCCCCCCC
>KE155963.1:22026-43682 GCA_000411075.1 Sisymbrium irio
CGTCGAAGATGGTTTTATTAGTTGCCTCTGCTTGACCATTGCCTTGTGGGTAGCGCAGGTGGATTTGTTGAGACGAATGTTCCAGAGCGCGCAGAATTTTTTGAAGATGTGCGAGATGAATTGAGAACCGTTGTCGGTCACGATCTCGTAAGGGAGGCCATGGCGGCAGATGATTTATTTCTAGACGAAGCTTTGGACATCGTGGTCCTTGATGGTGGCATAAGCCTTGCCCTCCACCCACTTGGTGAAGTAGTCGATCATGATGAGCAGGAACTTGCACTGACGCGAGGCTGGGAGGGGTCCGACGATGTCCATTGCCCATCTCATGAAAGGATAAGCTGGCGATGCCGCGGTGAGTAGCTCGGCTGGTTGATGGATGAGTGGGGCGTGTCTGTGGCATTTTTGCATCGGAGTGCATATTGCTCACAATCGTTCACCATCGAATGCCAGTAGAAGCCATGCTTCTTGATTTTGAGGGCGAAAGAGCTCGACCGCCGGCATGGTTTCCACCTGCTCCTTCGTGGGTTTCTTCCATGACTGACGGGTTTCGTCTTCATGTAGACATATGAGAAAGGCACCAGCGGCACTCCAACGAATTAGGTCTACGTTGATGAGGGTGTATTGAGCGGCGCGGGCCTTGAGGCGTCAGGCTGCCCATCGATCGGGTGGTTTGTTCTTCATCAGTAATGTCCATTGGCTCTTCGTTTTCATCTTCGGCGTAGGTGACAGTGTAGATGCCCTTAGGTAGCTCCATGCTCAGGTTAGGGTTGCCGGCAATTGGGATGAGGCGTCGGTAGTCGGAGTCCGTAGCGGATCCGAGGGTCGTGAGCGCGTCTGCCGATGAGTTGTCTTTGCAGGATATTTTGGTGATAGAGAATGTTTCGAACTTCCTAGCCAAGTATTGGACGACCTTCGTCTATTCTCTCGTTATTAGCCTTGTAATCACCGTTGAACTGGCTGGCCACGAGCTGAGAGTCGCAGTAAGCTTGGATGTGTTTGGCGCCGATGCCATTTGCGAGGCGGAGACCGGCGATCAAAGCTTCGTACTCGGCTTCGTTGTTGGAGGCTGGGAATTCGAGGCGGAAAGATTGTTCGAGGATTTCCCCTGTCGGGGATTCGAGGCGGATGCCGATGCCACTGCCTTGTCGAGAAGAAGCACCATTCACGTGAAGGGTCCAGGTCGGGGTGGAGGTACCTTCTTCGGTGAGGAACTCCGGAGGAAGCTCGACTAAGAAATCGGCGAGGACCTATGATTTGGCTGTTGTCTGATTCTTGTAATCGATGTCGTACTCGGAGAGTTCGACCGCCCTTTTGGCCATGCGACCGGATTGGCTTGGACTGTGAAGGACGGTTCGCAGTGGATGGCTCGTCAAGACCGTAATGGAATGAGATTGGAAGTAGGGGCGGAGCTTCCGTGCTGTAATGACAACGGCGAGTGCCAGTTTCTCAAGGACATGGACTCCACTTACAGCCGCCGATGTAGAAGATGGGTTTCTGGTCACCGCGATCGTCGCGAACGAGGACTCCACTTACAGCCGCGGTGGAAACAGCGATATAGAAGAAGAGAGTCTCCCCCTCTTCTGGTTTGGCGAGGATCGGTGGAGTTGATAGGTATGTCTTCAGTCGTTGGAAAGCTTCTTTGCATTTTGCATCCCACTCGAAGTGTTTGCCGCGGAGCAGTTGATAGAATGGTAGGCACTTGTCAGTAGACCGAGATATTAATCGGCTGAGGGCGGCGATGCGACCGGTCATCCGTTGGACTTCACGGGTGCTTTGCGGTGACGGAAGGTCAATGATGGCGGAGATCTGCTTTGGATTTACCTTGATGCCGTGCTGCGTAACTAGATAGCCCAAGAACTTCCCCGAAGTTACCGTGAATGTGCATTTGGCGGGATTGAGTTTCATGCCGTACTCATTGAGAATTTTGAATGTACTTGAGGTGGGTGATGTGCTCGCTGGCTTTGAGGGATTTGACGACCATGTCGTTGATGTAAACCTCCATTGTCTTGCCGATCTGGTTTGCGAACATCTGGTTGACGAGGCGCTGGTAAGTCACCACGGCGTTCTTAAGCCCGAGGGACATGACTTTGTAACAGTAGGTGCTGCAGCCAGTGATGAATGTCGTTTTCTCCCGATCCTCCATGTGCATGAAGATTTGATTGTAGCTGGAGAAGGCGTCCATGAAGGAGAGCAGCTGGTTCCCGGCGGTAGCTTCGACGAGGCGATCGATGTGTGGAACTGGAAAACTATCTTTTGGACAGACTTTATTAAGATCGGTAAAGTCGACGCAGACACGTCATTTGCCGTTCTTCTTTTTGACAACGACCTGCTAACCATTTGGGATATTTCACATCGGTGATCGAGCCCGATTTGAGGAGTTAATCTACTTCGTCGTTGACAGCGCATGCTCTTTCGAGACCGAGCTTTTGTCGTTTCTGCTTGATTGGCCGGAAATTTGGGTCGATGTTGAGCTCGTGGCTGATTACGTTTAGCGAGATGCCTTGAATTTCCTCCATTGACCATGCGAAGGAGTTTATGTTGGCGCGGAGGAGTTGTACCAGCTCGTCTTTGAACTCGGCGGATATGTCGGTACCGATAGTTACACAACGTTCAGGCTATTCCGGGTTGAGGCAAACCACCTCAGTGAGGTTGCTCTTAGGTTTCTCGTAGTGGGGTTCTCGGGGATCGAGGTCGACAGGCTCGAAGATTGTGCAGGTTCGCATATTGTGCAGGTTTGCATATTGTGCTCGATGAGGAAACAGTTGCGTGCCATCTGCTGGTTGCCACGAAGAGTGAAAATTCCATGTGGTGTTGGGAATTTCACACATTGATGATAAGTGGAAGAGATCACTTTCATCGTGTGGAGCCATGGAGTACCGAGGATAGCGTTGTAGATGGCTGGTTTCTCGACGACGTCAAACCTGATGTTTTTGATGATTCTGCCGACCTTGACTGGTAGTTTGATGGTTCCAACAATGGTTGTGATGTCGCTGGCGAAGCCGGTGAGGGTTTTACGAGATATTTTGATTTCGTCCTCGTGGATTCCCATCCTTTGGAGGGTCTGGAGAAAGATGAGGTCGACTGAACTGCCGGTATCGATGAGGATGCGTTCGATGTTTCGATCGCCGATGTCGAGCTGGACAACGAGTGGGTCATTGTGGGGTGTGTCGAGTCCGGCAAGATCCTTTGAGGTGAACGAGATTTTGGCGTAATGAGGTGGTCCGAGGGGCCAACGTTTGGTGGTTTCAACTTGTCGCTCGTATTTTCTGATGGACTGCACTGAATCGTTGCAGGATTCGAGGCCTCACGCGTGGCTTTCTGGATGGTAGAGGTGGGAGTTGGTCGCCGGCGTTGTCGCGGTCTTAATTGTTACGCCGGCTGTCATTGCGGCGGTCATCGTCGCGGCGGCGGTCTTTATCAGGATCGTCCCGTTCCCGCTTGGGATCGTTTTGGGACGAGGTGGATTGGTTTCCGTCTTTTGGGTGCGCTGGAGGTCGTTTGTTGTTGCCCTTTCGGTTGTTTGGAGCGACCTCGATATTGACATTGACTCGTTTGTACTCCAGGTATAGGTGGTGGCGGAGGTTGCCGCAGAATTCCGTGGGATGTCCAAACTTGCGATGATAGTCGCACCATGCGTTAGGGTCGGTGACATTCTGTTCGCGTTTGTAGACGTTCCAGCCTGGGGGTCGAGTGGTAGCGTCATCGCCGATGTAATAAGAGTTGGATTTTTTGTTTTTATCCTCGTAATGTTGGCGCGGCTCATAATATTCTTCGCGAGGCTTGCTAGTTTTGACCTTCTCCTGTTTTTTACAGTGCAATGCGTCTTTTTCTTCCAACTCCATGTAGGCGACGGCACGGTGGAGTGCGTCCTGGAGAGTGTTGGGTTTGTTGAGTTTGAGGTCCTTCTGAAATTCGCGGGAGTGTTTGACACTGTGGTTAAGCGCGCCAAAGAGACATTGTCGGTGACATCGAGCACGGAGATGACGGTGCAGAACCTTCCAATGTAAGTTCGTAAGGTCTCCTTTTCCTCCTGAACGCAATTCCAGAGGTCTGAGCTGGAGGTGCTCTGTACGATGTACATGGAGTACTGCTTGAGGAAGGCGGTGGACAACTGTTTGAAATTGCCGATGGAATTTGCCTCGAGTCGAGAGAACCATCCGAGTGCCGGTCCGCCTAAAGTTTCGACGAAGTACTGGCAGTAGTTAGCATCGCGCTCCGCCTTGGAGAACCTAGCTCGGCCGAGGGCGATACTGAAGGCTGTGAGGTGGTGCTGAGGGTTCGTGCTTCCAGTGTAAGGAGCAGGGAATTTGAACTTCCCAGATGTCGCGCAACGGGATACTAGTGATCGTCGAGGTAAAGGGGTTCCTCTGAGTCTGTTCAAGAACGCGCTCAAGTTTCAGGGCCGAGCTGGTTGCTCAGTGTATCTGGGAGTTGATGCTGTCGAGCTGTCGCTGGAGACTCCTGACGTCGTTAGATTGAGGATTGAGGGTGGGTGGGTTATTTTGAACACCGTCAGTTGGCGTTGCGGGTGTTCCAAATAAGTTTTGGATCACTGCCTCTCCTTCGGCCGCGGAGATGTTACGAAGACCAGGCTGATGGAGTGGAGCCGCCTGCAGCTGGGTTAGTTGTTCCTGGTATGAAGTTTGCTGAGCTTGTATTCCATCGAGGCGGGTATCGATTCGCCTCGTGAACTGGTCCAGAAGGGAAATTATGGTGGTCGTGGTGGCATCGTTGCCGGTAGAGGTAGTTCCCGTGGTTCCCGTGGTGGTTTCTTTTCCTCCAGCGGGGTTGATTGCCCATGTTTGATGTTGCTCGTCGTCGCTGACATCTTCCTCGACGTTGATGTTGTCTCTCTGATTTTCAGCCATCTTTCTTTCAATTCAAGTTTCTAAATAGTCCCCACAGACGACGCCAAATGTTGAACCGAAGCCTCACAAAGTCTGTATATGAGATTAGGGTTTGTGGGGGCTAGAGATTAAATGAAGGATTTTATTGATCTTAAGAAAGAAGACAAATTACAGGACAAATCTAGGTTGGCTCGTTTATGAGAACGCTGTCGAGCCGAAAAAACTAGGGTTTTGAGAGCTAAAACGAAATGTTTTTTGCTTTAGATCTCTTGTGCTTTGTGTGCGTGAGAATGGATAATCTTCCCCGTCTCGGCTCGTTCTCTTTTATGACTCTTTTAGGTCGGTGATAAAAGCACTTTCTTTATTGAATTATGGAAGTCCCTGAGCTTATCTTCGTCTTTTGATCTTTATCTCCTTATTCTTTTATTTTTTTCCTTCGACCACCTCAACTTTTTCCTTTATTGTTCAGGGCTGAGGCGAAATCGGACAAAAGTCTTCTTCCAATAACTTGGACCCGTGCGCAATCAAGTTGGACTTAGGGATGGTGTGCAGCCCATCTCCAACAAGTTGTCAGTTTCTGTTCTGTTAACGGATTCTTCTTACAAACGGCCCTAGCTTCGTTCCTAGCCTTCACTTTTGTTTTATTTTACGAAGTTGCCCAACGCTCGGTGATTCTCAAACTTCTCTCTATTTCAGATTCATCAACATTCTATCTTTGTTGCCTCCACATTCGCTGAGACTGTGACAAGATTTTACATTAGTGGACAAACTTCGGAGACTGCTGTATATAGTGTTCTGATATCTATATATTTAATGGATCACTGAATCAGCATGGAGCATACCAAGTAAAACTCTGAAACTATCAAAGAACATGCCTTTCAATAACGCGTTTCTTTGGTCAAAACGCATGCACCCTTCAAGACCAATCCAAGCGAGCTTGACTGAGCATGGACACTTGAGTTACGGTCTAAGTGAGCCAACCCAACCGGTTCACTCCTAATTTTCCATCTTGGTTGTTGTGTTTTGTCCATCCATTTCTTCGTTATAGTTAACAATACTTTGTTGAGGTCTGTTCATTACCCTGTTGGTTGCAAATAAAATATACTTTAGTTGACATATTCTTTAGATTTCGTGTGTGTGCTTTGTAGTTCTGACTATGATGTAAATTAATAGATTCAAACAAGAAAAAGTTGGAACAGTTCCAAGAAATAGAAACGTTCTTGGTCAAACTATTCTTGTGTAGGCATCTATATAAATGTTTTAGCTTCCTCGATATTAGTCTCCAAGAATATTACATCTCTCTATCATTGTGGCTTGAGATTTGAAATGGGGATCCTTTTTCTGCTTGGAATGAAGAATCACGGAATTTTTGTGTTACTAGGTCTGGTAATAATTTTCATTAATGCGCATATCAGTTTCGTTGCAGAAGCTGCTGAGGACAAAAGCAAGGTACTCGACAATTATATTAATTCATTTTCTTTTTCTTTTACCAGCAACGTAAACAAACACCAATAGACTAATAAAGTGGTTATGTTGTGATAATCAATAGGTTCATATTGTGTATTTGGGTGAGAAGCAGCATGATGATCCCGAGTTTGTCACGGAATCTCACCATCAGATGTTGTGGTCGCTTCTTGGAAGGTATGTAAGGGTAGATACTCTTTCCCAAGTATATAATATTGTCTCAAACAGTATCTCAGATGTCTTGTTGTTTGTTCCTATGATTACAGTAAAGAGGATGCCCATGATTCAATGGTGCACAGTTACCGACATGGTTTCTCAGGTTTTGCGGCCAAGCTCACCAATTCCCAAGCCAAGAAATTAGCAGGTACCTTTTCTTAAGTCCCATTATTTTCTTTGTTTTCTAGGATTCAGATACATAAACCATATTCATTTGTCTCCTCTAACCGTCTGAAAGCTTTGTGGCAACAGATTTACCCGAAGTTGTGCATGTCACGCCTGATAGGTTCTACGAACTAGCAACAACTCGGACTTGGGACTACTTAGGCCTTTCTGCCGTCAATCCTAAAAATCTTCTAAATGACACTAATATGGGTGAAGAACTTATCATCGGCATTGTCGACACAGGTATAGATGTGTTTATTGTCTCACTATACTAGGTTGCTATTAATTTCTCCTGTTGCTTCTTATTCCTCTGTCTTAGCGTCTCAATCAATAAAACAATTTCTGCGTTTACAGGAGTATGGCCAGAATCTCAAGTCTTTAACGACAATGGGATTGGTCCGGTCCCAAAACACTGGAAAGGAGGCTGTGAATCAGGAGAGATGTTCAAGTCCTCTCACTGCAACAAAAAGCTAATTGGAGCCAAGTACTTCATCAATGCGTTTCTTGAGGAGAACGAAAGCTTCAACTCCACAGAATCACTCGACTTTATTTCTCCTAGAGACTTTGATGGTCATGGCACGCACGTTGCCACTATAGCAGGTGGTTCTTTCTTGCCTAGCATAAGCTACAAGGGTCTTGCAGGAGGGACTGTGAGAGGTGGGGCACCTCGTGCTCGTATAGCAATGTACAAGGCTTGTTGGTATTTGGATGATTTTGACATAACGACTTGCTCATCTGCTGACCTCTTGAAAGCTATGGATGAAGCTATACATGATGGTGTTGATGTTTTGTCACTTTCTATTGGTTATCGTGTTCCTTTCTTCCCAGAAACTGATGTTCGCGATGGGATGGCTACGGGGGCCTTCCACGCCGTTTTAAAGGGTATCACAGTTGTTTGTTCAGGTGGTAACTCTGGCCCAGCGGCTCAGACTGTGGGAAATACGTCTCCTTGGATTTTGACAGTGGCTGCAACTACTTTAGACCGGTCCTTTCCGACACCTATTACACTGGGGAACAATAAAGTGATATTGGTAAGGATAAGACATACACCATATATATTAGATTTTTTCACAACATAATGTTTGATTATCTATCTTATTGTGAGTTTTGCTACTGTTTTTTAGGGGCAAGCAATGTATACAGGTCCAGAACTTGGCTTCACTAGCTTGGTTTACCCAGAGGATCCAGGGAACAGCAACGAAAGTTTTTCAGGGTAACATTAAATCTCTAGTTTCTTATTAGGACCTGTGTTCAGTGTTCACCAAATCTTCCTCTAAAGACTTATTCTGGTTCTTGTAATGCAGTACTTGTGAGTCACTTTTTGTCAATTCTAATCGTACAATGGTGGGGAAAGTTGTGTTGTGCTTCACAACAACAAAACGTCACAGCGCTGTATCAAGTGCTGCACGTTCTGTGAAGAGAGCTGGTGGTCTTGGAGTCATTGTCGCAAGAAACCCAGGCGATGCTCTCTCACCATGTGTAGGTGATTTCCCTTGTGTTGCTGTTGACTACGAGCTGGGGACAAATATACTTCTCTACATACGTTCCACAGGGTATGAAAATATAAACTTAAAAGAAAAGTATCAACACTTGTTATACTTCTCTACATATATTTTGATCGCCTGTGGTTTGCAGATCGCCCTTTGTGAAGATACAACCTTCTCGAACACTTGTCGGACAACCAGTTGGTACAAAGGTGGCAGATTTCTCATCGAGAGGACCTAATTCAGTTGCGCCGGCGATCCTCAAAGTACGCTAGAATCTTTTTTTTTTTCAGCTTATACAGACATCCGTACAAGTAACAAGCCTCAAGACGTGTTTTAATCATATGATTGTCGTAATGCAGCCAGATATAGCAGCACCAGGAGTGAGCATATTGGCGGCTACAAGCACCACCAATGCAACTTTGAACGACAAAGGATTCATTATGCTGTCAGGAACATCAATGGCGGCTCCTGCCATTTCAGGAGTTGTTGCTCTTCTAAAAGCTCTGCACCGTGATTGGTCACCTGCTGCCATTAGATCAGCCATTGTCACTACAGGTTCTCATCTTACAATTTTGTTAGAAAACGTAAAGAAAATACGGCTAATATAATTAGCTCCACTAGTTACATACTGATCTTGATAAGCGTCTTTAATTACTCTGCAGCTTGGAGAACAGATCCATTTGGAGAGCAGATTTTTGCAGAAGGGTCACCTCGGAAGCTAGCTGATCCGTTTGACTATGGTGGAGGCCTTGTTAATCCAGAGAAAGCAGCCAAACCAGGTCTCGTATATGACTTGGGCCTTGAAGACTATGTTCACTATATGTGTTCGGTTGGTTACAACGACTCATCCATTTCTCAGCTTGTTGGGAAAGGAACAGTCTGCTCGAATCCAAAACCATCTGTTCTGGATTTCAACTTACCTTCCATCACAATCCCTGACCTCAAAGAAGACGTCTCTCTCACCAGAACCCTCACTAATGTTGGACCACTCGACTCGGTCTATAAAGTAACGGTTGAGCCACCGTTGGGAATTCAAGTGAAGGTGACCCCAGAGATGCTAGTATTCAACTCGGCTACCAAAAGGGTCTCTTTCAAAGTTAAAGTCTCGACCACACACAAAATCAACACAGGCTACTACTTTGGAAGCTTGACGTGGACTGACTCTGTGCATAACGTTACCATTCCTTTATCTGTACGAACGCAGATTCTGCAGAACTACTATGATGAGAATTGAACAAACAAGAATAGCTGACTTTGAGCTTGCATTTATACTGTATAAACTATTTAAATTTGTAATGATGAAATAATAATGATTTAACTTTGTAATGCTGAAATAATAATGATGAACTTTGTAATGCTGATTTCTTAAATTTTTCTTTCCTGCCTTCTGGATCTCTTCAAACTCGAAATTTCAGAAATTTTCTATTTTACATGCAATCATCTTCGTTTTTCTCCGATTACAGATTTTCCCATTCTCTAAGGTTTAAGTTAAGAGAGCTTATACATGGAAGTGCTCAGGCCAGTCTCGTCGGTAAGTATTAATCGATAAACTATAACTGAAGTTTCTAAATGACGATTCCATTTACGGATTTATTAACAATACAATTACACTATAGTGTGATAAAAAAAAAGTAAAAAAAAAAATAAACAAAAGTATTATCAATAAGAATTATTATGTTGTTCTGCTTTTGGCTTATTACGATTCATCAGTTCTCGTCATAGTATCGTTGCAGGATCTGTGTTCTCACAGATACTGGGATTGCCCCATTATGCACATTGTCACTCCAAGTCAAGCTTCCAAAGAAGTAACCAGTGTTTACTCTGTGTGTGGTGGAGACTCGAACCGTGTAAGATAACTCTGTAGCTGTAGCGTTAAACACTAGCGTCATTGGTGTAACAGTCACGTTAACGCCCGTCGGAGGATCGATCACGACTTTGTATATTGAGTTGGGAGGTCCAACATTAGTGACAGTTCTTGTGAGAATGACTTCATCACTGAGGTTTGGGATTGTGATGGAAGGCAAGTTGAGATCAAGAACAGATGGCTTGGGGTTAGGACATACTGTTGCTTTTCCGTGGACTCGAGAAATGGAAATGTCGCTGTAATCAGCAGCGCACAAGTACACGATGTAGTCATGTGTTGTCATGTCGTATACGAGACCTGGTTTTGCAGCTTTCTCTGGATTCACAAGGCCTCCTCCGTAATCAAACGGATCAGCTAGCTTGCGGCTTGATCCGTCTGCGAAAATGGGCTCTCCAGATGGATCAGTTTTCCAAGCTGCAATGTAAATATGTGTTTCTTAGAATCTTTATTGGTCAAAGTTACAATGTAACAAAGCATTTGAATATGTAAGAACCTGTGGTGACAATAGCTGATTTTATAGCAGATGGAGACCAGTGAGGGTGTAATGACTTGAGGAGCACTACAACTCCTGAAACTACAGGAGTAGCCATTGAAGTCCCAGATTTCATAGCGAATCCATTGACACTGAAAGAATCATTGAGGGAAGTAGCTGCAAGTATGTTCACACCAGGTGCCGCTATATCCGGCTGCATCAAAACATACAAGATCAGGTACTCATAAGGGATTAGAGATCTATGTAGGTGGGTGGTATACCTTCAGAATCGCTGGATTAATCGAATTGGGTCCTCTTGATGAGAAAGTTGCTACCTTTGTCGCCACTGGGTGTTCAACAAGTGTTCTTGAAGCCCCTATCTTTACAATGGGAGATCTGGCCAAACAAAACCCAAATTTATTATGGTAACATATGTTTGGATCCATGAAAGTTTTGGTCAATGAGATGATTGTTATGTTTTTGGTGATGATATGATACCTTGTGGAACGTATATAGAACAGAATGTCAGTTCCAAGCTCAAAGTCTACCGCAACACTTGGAAAGTTACGACCTGGAAGAAGCAAGTGTGTTGGATTTCTTGCAATGATTACCCCAAGACCACCTGCATTTCTTACTGCGACTATAGCGTCTACTGCAGGGGTGACACCTGTTTCTTTTGTGAAACATAACACAACTTTTCCTTCCATTGTATTGTTGGGATTAGCAGAGAGCTTCTCGCAGTCCCTGTAAGTTAAGGCATCAATCATCATGTTCAAACACGCAAATACGTAGTCATATTTTCTTGAACATTCAATCATCAAAATTTGCAATAAATAATTCAATGTTACCCGGAAAGTGGGTAAGCTAGATCGGCAAAACCGAGTTCTGGACCGGCAAAGATTGCTTGACCCTACATTAACCAAAGACGGTTATTAGAAGTTTAGAGCAACTCTTTCTTATATTTCTCTCATCATGAATATATGTATACCAGTATTGTTATATTGTTCCCAAGTGTAATGGCTGTGGGAAAAGAACGGTCTAGTGTGGTTGCAGCCACCGTCAAGATCCAAGGAGCTACATTCGAAATAGTCTGAGCCGAAGGACCGTCATTACCAGCTGCAGCTACAAGAGGAATCCCCTTTGCGACCGCATGGAATGCTCCCACAGAGGTCAGCTCCCTCACATCAGTTTCTGAATATAAAGGAACCGTTGATCCCAAAGAGAGTGACAAAACATCAACACCATCATGTATAGCCTCGTCTATTGCTTTTAAGACATCAGCTCCTGAACAGACCCCTGATTGAAGCCAGCACGCCTTATAAATAGCTAATCGAACACCAGGAGCACCGCCTCTTACGGTTCCTCTTCCGAGGCCTAAGTAGCTTACATCAGGCATAAAAGAGCCACCGATGGTTGAGGAGACATGTGTGCCATGACCATTAAAGTCTCTAGGGGAAGCGTACTCAGGGTTCTCTGTTCTGTCCAAGTCTCCAAAGTCGGCAACAAGTCCATCAACAAAGTATTTGGCTCCTATCAGCTTTCTGTTGCAATGAATCGATGCGTTGAAGAGTTCTCCAGATTCACAGGCACCTTTCCAACGGCTCGGTATAGGTCCGTAGCCTTTGTCAGTAAACATTTCAGACTCTGGCCACACTCCTGTAACCATGATTTTGCATTATATCAGTCAAAATCAGTCAAAGATATATCAGTAAATTGTCTTTAATTAAGAGAACTTTAGTCAGAATTTCAAACCTGTGTCGATGACTCCAACAATGACTTGACTTCCCATGTTGGCCTTATGTAGTAGACTCTTTGAAGTACCCGGAGACAGGCCCAAGTAATCCCAAGTTCTAGTTGTTGTCAGTTCGTATAATGTATTTGGTCTGACATGAACAACGTCAGGCAGTTCTGTTCCCAAATTAAACGTTAGATTTGACTACTTGGATTATGCCAAGTCAATAAACCTGAGAAGAGTTACCTGAAATTTGCTGGGCTTGGGACTCTGTGAGCTTGGCAGCGAAGCCTGAGAAACCGTGTCGATAACTGTATACTATTGAATCTTGGACAGACTCTTTGCTGAAACGTGATAATCAAGTAAGTAAATATGAGATCTTTCGGTAGATATATATCGATATAGTGTATACACGTATGTCTTCCAAATTTGCTATGTAGTACATAATTATACCTTCCAAGAAGTGACCATAACATCTGATGGTGAGATTCGGTGACAGACGCAGGATCATCATGCTCCTTCTCTCCCAAGTAAACTACATAAACCCATTTGGTCAGAAGAAACAGCAACACTTGATGTAAGATATGTTTCCATTACCTGATCAAGAGAAACATCCATTAATTTCAAGTACCTTGCTCTCAGCATTATCACCTGCGACGAAACCGCTCTGCGCATTTATAAGTACAGTCAGAATTATCGCCACGAGAATTGTAATTTGGCCCATTTGTTCTCTCTCAAAAGGAGAAACAGAGTTATGTGATGTAAAGAAACCTCTGTTAGTGTTTTGCACTAGCCCAAGATCGTACTCTCCAAAGAACCCAAGAGAACAAAACTCCTAAGTATGATGAAGAATATGGAAGAATAATTAGAGAATACTTGAAAGACTTTTAGAAAAATTTAGGAACTTATGATGAACACTCTTTAAGTAAACTTTAGTTTATTTATCTCTTATTCAACTTTTAATACATGTTACAAATGAGGGGGTGATGAGGTATTTATAGCCTCCCAAACTATCTTACAAAAATTTCTAAATTATTCTACTAAACTCCTTAGTTCCTAGATATTTTATTAATCTCTAGAATATTCTAATACAATATCTAGATTTTATCATACATTATCTAGATTATTTTATATAAATATCTTATATAGTTATTTTTTAGAATTTTCTAGAACATTTAGAGGAGATGATGAACTATAAAGATGTTTCTAGAGAAATTTTAGAAGTTTGGTTTAATTTTGGGTTTAATCCAATAATGAATTATTGGATTATTGGATTATGAGCCCATAATTAAGCTTGACCAAGATCAAGTTTAATTTCAATATGTGATTCTGTGCTGGAGTTTATCGCTGAAGCAAATGGCTTTATATTTTGTTTGCTGTTCCATTAACTTTCTCTGTTTTCGTTAGTTGGTCCCACGTTTTAGAGTTTTAAACAATTTTTAAACCTTAAAACTTTAAGTATTAAACAATTCTGAATAGTTTGCTGCTCAGATTAGAATTGATCAGATTGATAACAGTAGAGAAGTTTTCGTTTGACTAAATAATAATTCAACAATTTAGCACTAAATATTAATTAACTATGAATAGTTCTCTATACGCAGATGAGAACTGTTCAGATTTAGAACAATAAAGTTAGTTTCGGCACCAACTTATATTAAACATTACGTTTAAAATATAAATAGTTTAATACTTGACTATTCAAATAAAAGAATTTTGCTGAATGGGTCCAATTTCAGGAGATAATAACGCATAGTTCTGAAGGAGTATTTTCTGCCATTAAATCAATTATGTTAGCTTGGAGTTGCAAAATAAACAACTCAAAGAAAAAGAGAGAAAGCAAAACCTGAAAATTTTGACAGTTTCTTCTGATGTACATAGCTGACCTAATGCGTCTAGTAATTCAATTAGTTTGTTTGATAAGGAGATTCTCTTGACCTTCCTTACATTGACCATTTCAGGGTATTTTCTCTCTGTGCATGGTATCGAACGAAGTCATCTCGGCTACTTTATATGTGGCCAATCTCAGACGATTACCAAGCTGTCCAGTGCTATAATCCGGCACGACAAGAAACCACCACAGTCAAACAGCCGTGGATCTGTGAGTCGTGAGGATGGCTTCATCTCAGACATCTGCGATTGTGATGGAAGGCAAGGCGGGTTAAACAAACCCGACAACTGCACCTGTCCGGACGAAGTTTGTTTTTTATTAGAGCTCGGATTAGGGACCCAAGTCCCACAGAAGCCCTAATAAAATCCCTCAACAGGCTATTAACTTCAGTAATAGCCAATAGGGACACAAACCAAGATTGTACAAATTACCTTTAAAGCCTCCAATAGGATTACAAGCTTACATTACCAAGCTCAACGATTGATCTATTGTTTCCTTGCTCTATACATAAAGCCCTGTTGTTTATGTTTCTTCCGATGTGGGATCATAATATAAGGAGAGGAACAGATTGCAGCTTTGTCTCGGATTGAGAACAAAATAGAAACTTCGTAGTTATTAACCAATGTCACATATTTAAATAGTTTCCATACATAAGTATATATAGTATAAGTACAATCTCATGACGAGTTAAACTAAAACACACGAATGGTTAGGTATTTAATTTTGTTCTTTGTGTTTTAATTCTCGTCGTAATAGAAGGGCATAATCTGCGTTCTGACAGACAAAGGAATTGTAACGTAATCTACAGAGTCACTCCAAGTCAAGCTTCCAAAGTAGTAGCCTGTGTTGATTTTATGCATGGTCGAGACTTTGACTTTGACATAGACCCTTTTATTCGTTGAGTTGAACACTAGCGTCTCCGGCGTCACGTTCACTTGTACACCCATCGGTGGGTCCACCGCTACTTTATAAACCGAGTCTAGTGGTCCAACATTAGTGAGGATTCTGGTGAGAGTGACTTCTTCTTTGAGGTTTCGTATTGTGATGGAAGGCAAATTGAAATCAAGAACAGATGGTCGTGGATTCGAGCAGACTGTTGACTTACCGACAAGCTGAGAGATTGCTGACTCCTTGTAACCAACAGAGCACATGTATAGAACATAGTCTTCAAGGTCCATGTCGTATATAAGACCTGGTTTTGTAGCTTTCTGTGGATTCGAGAGGCCTCCACCATAGTCGAATGGATCAGCTAGCTTTCGAGGTGACCCTTCTGCAAAAAGCTGCTCTCCTGATGGATCTGTTCTCCAAGCTGCAGAGTAAGTAAATAAGCTTCTTGAGATCAGTATATGCTCTTTTGAAGCTAATTAGACTGATTAGGTGAAGACAAGAACCTGTAGTGACAATGGCTGATCTAATGGCAGCAGGTGACCAATCACGATGCAGAGCTTTGAGAAGAGCAACAACTCCTGAAATGACAGGAGCTGCCATTGATGTTCCTGACAGCATAATGAATCCTATGTCGTTCAAACTTGTATTGGTGGTGCTTGTAGCCGCCAATATACTCACACCAGGTGCTGCTATATCCGGCTGCATTCATCTGACTGATTAATTACTTCTGAGGCAAGAATATAAAAGAACATGTAAAGGTTTCTCATATACTTTAAGGATCGCAGCTGAGATTGGATTAGGCCCTCTTGATGAGAAAGTTGCCACCTTCGTACCAACCGGGTGTCCGATGAGTGTTCTAGAAGGTTGTATCTTCACAACAGGCAATCTGCAAAACAACAAAGATTGTTGTTTATTTTCTTACATATTCTATAAGTGGTAAGGATCTTAGTCTTTTCATACCCACTGGAACGTATGTACAGAAGTATGTTGGTCCCAAGCTCATAGTCAACAGAAACACATGGAAAATCATCCAGACATGGTCGGAGAATGTTTCCTGGCTGTCCTGCGATGATTACTCCGCGACCACCGGCTCGCTTCACATAACGTGCAGCCTTCGTTACAGCAGTATCGTAAGGTGATGTTCTGAAACACAAGACGACTTTCCCCGCCATCGTAAGTTCAGGATTTATAAGAAGACGTTCACAGGTTCTGCATTACAAGAGCCACAGTGAACTCAGAGTATTGATCTTCTTCATATTGTAAGATTTGGTGAACACTGACATAGGTACTAGTAAGAAACTAGAGATTTCACATTACCCTGAAAAACTTTCATTGATGTTACCTGGATTCTCAGGGTAAACCAAGCTAGTGAAGCCAAGTTCTGGACCTGTGTACATTGCTTGACCCTGAAACATAGTGTCCAAGATAACAATAAGACTAGATCATTTGAAAAAATGCAGAGTACATGTTTTGAAAACATACAAGTCGCTTTCAAGAACATTGTTGTTACCAATATCACTTTGTTGTTCCCAAGTGACATAGGCGTGGGAAAGGATCGGTCTAGAGTGGTAGCAGCCACTGTGATGATCCAAGGAGCCAAGTTTGTAACAGTCTGAGCCGCAGGGCCTGCATTACCACCAGCACAAACAACTGTAATACCCTTTAAGACACATGGAACGCTCCAGTAGCTATCCCATCACGAGCATCAGTACAGAACAAGTGATTGCTGAGATTCGCGAGGGAACATACTGGGAACAGAGGTTCATAGCCTAGAGAAAGAGACAGAATATCAACACCATCATGAATTGCCTCGTCCATTGCTTTTAAGATGTCGGCGGACGAACAAATATTCGTGCCTAGATCATCCAGATACCAACAAGTCTTGTACACTGCTATACGAACACGAGGTGCTCCACCTCTCACAGTCCCTCCAGCTAGCCCCTTGTAGCTTGTATTGGGAACGTATGAACCGCCCGTGATGGTGACAACGTGCGTGCTATGACCATTAACGGCTCTAGGGGACATGAAGTGAAGTGATTCTGTAGAGTTGAAGCTTTCGTTCTCCGCAAGAAAAGCATCGATGAAATACTTAGCTCCTATGATTTTTTTTGTTGCAGTGAGAGGAGTTGAAATCCTCTCCTGATTCACATCCTCCTTTCCAGTGACTTGGCACCGGACCAAAACCATTTTCGTTAAATACATCAGATTCAGGTCATACTCCTACAACCAGAGATAAACATTTTATAACTAGAGAAGTAAAAACAAAGCCACGGAGGAAGTGTTAAGCATTTATATAGAAACAAATACATAAGCAAATAACCAAGAATGTTTATCTAGCGAAAGCTTTGACCAAGAATGTTTCCATTTCTTGGAATGGTTCTAAGGTTTTTTGCTTGTTTGATTCTCTTATGTGTCATCACAGTCTGAATTACAAATCTAATAATTTAATCCTAGACACAATGTCTTGAAAGATATCAAAATTCGTGTGTTATGGTCAACTATATTATAGTTTATTGCAATGTACAGAACAAAACACATCAGCTGAGCAATGCAATAAACGATCTCAGGGGTTTATATTTCAACCAGTCTTTGCTCTTAGTCTTTAGTAATACCTTAAAGCTTTTAGTTTTTACCTGAGAGATTTATGAGATTAGCAGCGGATTAAGAAATTAAAAAAAAGTTTAAAAAGAGATTAGAAGATGGACATAATTCAAAATTAGAGAGAATGGAGAGAAAGAGATTTCAATAATTCTGTACAATGACATATACAAACTATATAAAGGATGAGAAAATGAATAACCTAAGGAGATCCTAGGTAATAACCAAATAAGGCAATAAGCAATAAAACATAATAATATTGAATTGTTTAATACTCCCCCTCAAGCTCATAAGAATTTCTTGAGACTTAACTTAAAAGATTAGAGATTCACCTCATTAAAAATCTAGTGAGAAAAATCAAATGGGACAAAGCCTCACTTAAGGAAAAAGAGTGTGAGATCTTTCACTTAGAGGGTACACAGCTTGGAAGACTCATGAGACCCAATCTCTCACAGATGAATTCAGAAGTCTTCAAGCTTGTTGTCTTTGTAAAGATATTCACCAACTGATCAGAACTCCGAGTATAGCATGGTAGAATAACTTCTAACTCCATTTGTTCTCTGGCCTTGTGGCAATCTACTTCAATATGTTTGGATTTCTCATAAACACTTGATTGGAAGCAATGTAGGTAGCCGACTGATTGTCACAGTGCATGGTGATTAGTTTTGAGCTCTCCACTTCAAGATCCTTGAGAAGCATCTTCAACCACATCAGCTCGGTTGTAAGTCTTCTCATAGCTCTATACTCAGCTTCTGCACTTGAACAAGCTGCAACCTTGCTGTTTTCTCTTCCAAATTACTAAGTTCCCACCAATGAATGTGCAATAGCCGGGTAGTAGACCTCATGTCCACCCTATCTCTAATCCAGTCTGCATCACAGTATCCTACCAACTCTGTGCTTCCATTACATCACATCCAAATACATGCTGAAAATTAAATGAAGAGCGACACTTAGTCTTTAGACAAGAAGTGTTCAAAATATTACAAATCAAATGTTACAGTGATATCTAAGATTGAAATATTAATGACCCAGAAACAAAGAACAGGAACAGTTAAATGGATGAGTAAATAAAAATTAAAATTAAAAACCATTTTCACTGAGAATTGGATTCAACAAGGATTTAGTAAATCAAACACACTAAATAAATATTCTAAAGATGATTTGAGCTAATAAAAAAAAGTAAACCAGGTTTATATTGTGTTAGTGAGACCAAAACAAATAGAAAGATCATGTGGTGATTGTAAAGTTAGTATATCATGAGTTTTTAGTCTTCCAGTTTCGGATAGAGGTAAACCATCCAATGTATCGAGTATGAACAGTCACAGCGTTTTAATTCACACACGTTCTAAAAAGGGTGCATACATCTAACCGTTACTTGTTGCAACGCCCTCTAAACTAGGAGAAGATAATGTGGGTTTAATCTCTGCTTGTTTCTAGCAGGGCTCACCACCAACTCATTTTCTAGTTGAGGTAGGGGTTCAATTATGGAAATCTACAGACCAGCCTCCAACATGGACCAAAAATACCAAACTAATCATATATGTTCCTCCACTTCGATTACAAAATTTCATTACAAAGCTTAGCAGTCACTCTCATATTACAAGCTTGTGAAAGTTTCTTTTATTTTCCATATAAAGTTGATGATGTACTTTTAAAACCTAGATAAATGCCTAAAACATTTGGAACATTTAGTTTCATATATTTTTTTATATATGGATTGGTAGTGGTGAAAGTTTGTTTTGTTATCCAAACAGATTTGTTAACATTCTGATAAGGTCCTAATCAAAACAATGAATAAATACCATAAAAACTCAAAGACTCTTTTGTTTATGATTTTTTTTAGTTTATATATAAACAAATACATAAGCAAATAACAAACGGAATCACCACGATTCCTAAACAAAGCGAAATGGGAAAGTGGAATACTGGTTCCTCAAAACAAGAAAGGTTCAGCATACCTTATTTGCAAAAATCATAAAAAACTTAGTCAAACTTAGACGATGAAGTTCTTGATGGGCTTCGTAGTACTTGTTGAACTATTTTGGTTGCCCACCACCACGCCCAAACTGATCACATTCATAGGAAACAAACTGATTTGGGACCATCCTTATTACATACGTCAAAATAAAAAGTTTTTGGATCACGTACAATTACTTAGTAACCAATCAAGATTGATTCCAAAGTAGACACTCTAGGTTTTTTAAGCTTTGAAAGCGTCAAGGCAGCTTGCTGTAGCGAGTGATCTATCCCAAAACTTGTCCCAATACTCAACAAATGGAAAGGTTTTGTAAACAGCAGGAGAGTCATTTTCATTGATCACTTCCTGGGCAGGGCCAATCATTGCATCTGAAGATGGAAAGTAGAATGTTGGAACTGATAACCGCTCCTTCTCGGTATTCACAACGGCTCTATGAAGCACGCTCTTGTATTTGTCATTGCTTATAACCTTGAAGGATGATGATACAAAACAACACAATCAGCATAAGAGAGTGAGAAATATAGAGGAACTTCAATTTGGAATGTTACCAGATGAGAAGTAGAGGAATCTGATTTTTCTAACCTGTATTTGATCACCAATATTGACAATAAAAGTGTTGGGAATTGGATGAACAGCAATCCACTTATCATCCTTAAACACTTGCAAACCAGAGACTTGGTCTTGAAGAAGAACAGTAAAAACGGTTGGGTCTTTATGTCCGGGAAGTCCGTAAGTTAGCTCGGGCTCAGGACATGGAGGATAGTAGTTAAAGGCCATGTGTTGAGCATGTTTTCCTAATGTACTGCTTATATGGCCCCTTTCAAGGCCTAAGCTCTCAGAGATTGCCTCTAGAAGTCTCAAGATCAAGGCTCTAATGCTTGTGGCATATTCGGCTGTTATCTCTTTTAAAGAGACAGGATTCTCGGGCCATTGGTCGATGAAATCTTCGATAGGAAAGCAATGAAGTCGAAGGTAGTCTCTCCAGTTCAAGATTTTGTCTGCACTGACATTGAAACTGGTGGAGACTCTAGTTCTCTTTGTTGAATCCGTCGAGTAATGTTTCATCTTCTCACTCTCCGGTTGATGGAAAAACTCTCTTGCGAGAGTTAGCATATTATCAACCGTTGTTTCAGGTACACCATGATTCTTGATCTGGAACATACCAAAAACAGGAAAAATTTGAGACACAATGAACATGGTCTTCAATACAAAATAATGAAAACTAGATTCAACACAGGGGTTATTTTTCTATTTTATTTTAAATATTTAATTTTATAAATAGATATTTTTATTTATAAAATTAAATAAAGTAATATACAAAAGGTAACTAAAGCCTAATAATATTTTTGGATTTCAGTTGTTTAACACTAAATTATTATATTTTGGATCGAATCGAATTTTTTATCAAAATACAATCCGTTATAAAAATCGTTTACAAACTAATTACATAAAAAAGACAATGAATATTATAAAATTTAACCTGATAATTTTAAAACGAAAAACAAAAAAACATAAATCTTATTAGACACATTAATTCATAACTCGGCTTCAGTTGGATTATTGTAATGTGCATTTGTTTGGAATCATAATTTTAAAACTCAATCGATCATTATGTTTACTTTATTACATGAAAATCAAAAACTATTAATTTTATATTTATATTCATTAATAATATAATATACTATATCTTATCTTTAAGATAACATTTTTTAATGTGTAGTTCTTTTTTTAAATAATGTATATTTGTAAATTTTAAAAGTGTAAAATATATTATATATTTGATAGTTTCAATATGTTATAAGAGAGAATGATATTTTTTTAGTTGATCTTTGAATTTATACTTATAAAAGTATACTTTTTAGAAGTTATAATTTGAGATGTACATATAGTTTTACTTTTAAGTATATGATGAAATAATATAATATATTCTATTAGTTTTTTTCTAATATTTTAATAAATAAATTTATATTTTATATTTAGAAAAGTTAAAATATGATAATCCGCCTATCAAACTTATCGTTTCTTACTTATTTTTAATGGTTTTATAATTAAAATGA
>KE155963.1:45431-56784 GCA_000411075.1 Sisymbrium irio
AAAGATGATTGTGAGTCTGTGACCAATCGAATAGAGAGATTGAACTCGGAGTTCGAATGTTCTAGTGATTGCTAGAGGAAAATCCAACCCATGTGAATATAGCTCTTACACACATCATAAAAGATATAAACAACAGGTAAGCAATTCTAATGTATTCTTTCTCCTTACTTACAACTTCATTTCCTTATTGGGTTAGATTGGATTAATCAAAGAAGAAAATAGGCTAGTATTCTAATTAATTGGGATCAAAACCATGTTCTGGCAGGATGAGGTATGAATAGGAGACCTAGGGTTTTAATTAAGGGAATATGTCAGAATCTAAAGTTGATATCTAAAAATTCGATGGAAGCAGAGAGATGATACTGATAAATATATATCTGAAAGTTTCAAAGATTATAAGATGTGCCAGTCCTAAAGACTTCAAATTTTGAGTCAAGCAAAGTTAGAAGAAGAAATATGAGAAAAAAAAAGAATGTAGTGGGTCAGGAAGTGTGGTGAGAAGGCTATAAACAAGATTTTTGAAACCAAAGTTGTTAAATTCAGGTTTATTATGAGTTTCAACTCAAAATCAATAGACATTGAGTGGATTGATTATAACCCTTTATATATTAGTTAACTAGGTCTACTATTTATGATGTAGGACTTTACCATTAACACCTTTGATCACCTTCTGATATCTAGGTATGAAACGTGGATGATGTGGCCCACCAATGGCAATCAGTTACATTTTCAAATATAATATTTTTATTAATAAATATATGAACTAAATTGTAATTTTAATTAAAATTTTAAGTGAATAACATTTTACTCTGGCGTAAATAATATATATTATAAAATAGTTGTGGACTGATGTTTAGATACATTTGAATAGAACTAAAGAAATGTGCAACATATATTTTGATTTTATGTGTTATGCGTTATGTGTTTGTGGGATGTATCTTGGTCAAATATTTTTTTTTTATGTTTCTATGAGCTATTTTAGATATTTGTATTCGTTTTTAGTTAATGGATTAGGTTTGAGGGCAAATCTCCAAAATAATAATATTTTAGGATTTGATGACTAAAATGTTTTAGAAAGGGAAAATAGACAAAAATGATTCATTAAACAAAACAAATGACTATTATATCCATCTTTCTTATTTTATTAAATATTACCTAATTTCTTTTATTAAATTTTAATTTTAATTTCAATTTTTTTCATTTTTCAAAAAAAAATTTCCAAACCTTTTTTCAAATTATTTTTTTCAAGTACTCAACATTTTCATTAAGGTTTACAATATATTCACGAATTCCTTCCTAAATACTAAGAAACAATAAAAGTTCAAATTTTAAGTTATGATTTTAGTTATACTTCCTAAATAAATAATAAATGAAACATACAATCTACACTGAATATTTTAGTAATATATTCAGTAAATTCTCTAACAATTTCAGTAAGATCTCTAACATTTTCAATAAGGTCTCTAACATTTTTAGTATGGTTTATAACATATTAATCAAGCCCTTCCCAAATTCATATTTTAGTAATATTTCAGTAAATTCTCTAACATTTTCAGTAATGTCTACAACATATTCATGAAATCTTTCTTATTTGCCAAGAAAAAATGAAAGTTCAAATCTTAAGTTAGAATTTCAATAATACTTCCTAAATAAACAATAAATGAGACATACAATTTAGATTGAATATTGTAGTAACGTTTTTAGTAAATTCTAACATTTTCAGTAAGTTCTCTAACATTTTCGGTAAATTCTCTATCATTTTCAGTAAGGTTTATAACATATTCAGAAGATTCTTCCTAAATTCATATCTTAGTAATATAATATGTTCTCTAGTATTTTTCAGTAAAGTCCCTAATATTTTTATTAAGGTTTACAACATATTCCGAAAATCCTTCCTAAATTTATATTTTATTATTGTTTCAGTTAAGTTTATAATATTTTTCCAGCATATTCAGGAAAGGTTTACTAAAAAAAAAAATTGAAAACAAAAATTTCTGAAAGAAACAATTTTTTTAGTTCAAATTTTTTTAATTATTATTATTTTTAAAAATAAAATTTTATCTATTTAAGGAATATGTGAAAAGAGGAGTAAACTTGTCTTTAATATCATTTAATAAAACATTTTGGTCATTTTTCCATTCCAAAAATATTTTTGTCATAAGCACTCAAAAGCAGTTTATTTTGTCATTATTTCTAGGTTTAATATATTACAATTTTAGAATTCGTTAATATACTTTTAATTATTTTTAAAAAAAATGTTCAAATCGTACGAGCAAAAATGAATTGATAAAGATTATAACAAGGAAATGGTTGTTTTTCGGCAACAGAAAATCACATATAAGCGAAAGTGAAATCGCATAGCCCAATTAGTTAAATCCAAAACGTGAATTTATTAAGACAGGTTCATGTTATGAGAGATGAGGATATTTTTTAAGTTATAATTTAAGATGTACTGATAGTTTTCTTTTAAGTATATGATGAAATTATATAATATATTCTATTATTTTTTTGTTTTTCTAATATGTTTATAATTAAATTATATTTTTTTAAATGTGATAATCTGCCTATCAAAATTATCATCTCTTAATTATTTTTAATAATTTTATAATTAAAATAAATCACTTATTATTTTTAACCTTTTTCCAATTGGCTAACTATTTTACATATTTTAATAAATATCACATGTCTCAACATGTGAATAACATATATTAAATTAAAAATACAAAAAAATATTTTTGTGTTAGTTTCTATATATGCTTACTTAATATATTTTATATTTTTTATGTGTATATTTACAAAAATTTGACTTTAAAATTTATAAAATAATTGATTAATTATATTATTTAATAATAGTTATCATTTGATTATATATATAGTATATATATTGTTTGTATTATTATAATTTTCATTTTAAATTAATTAAAAAAGTGAGATTTATTACTTTAAATTATTTGGGTACAAATCTAATTAATATATTTTAGTTATAGTAATTAATCTCTATATCCTCTTCTAATTAATATATTTTATTGCAGTTTACATATATGTTTAGTCTAAATTACTTTTAATGAAAGTATATATTCCAATGATATTTTCTGTAAATAACACATGAATATAATGTTACTTTTGAATTGTTAACCTAAATTAATAGGATATACTGATTATGAATATATTGGTCTCAAACCCTTTATGTATTAGTCAATTAAATAATGACTAAAATTTTAAAGTGTTTATGACAAAAATGTTTTGAGAAAGGAAGAATGACCAATTTTTTCATTAAATGAAATTAAAAACTAGTTTACCCCTCCTTTCCACATATTCATTAAATATTTATAAAATAATAATAATTAAAAAGCTATAGATAAAAAAAAATTCTAAATTTGGTTTTTCTAAAAAAAAAGTTTCAAATTTTTTTGTTTTCCAAAAAGTTTTCCCCAAAATTGTTTTTTTATAATTTTTTAGGAGACCTTTCCTAAATATATATAAGTCATTACTAAATATTTTATATGTCCTATATCTAAGTTTTTATATGATATTTTAAATATGTGACATTCCACAACTGGTCGAATATAACTTTAAGAAGTTTTTCTAAACTTTTAGGAAGATTTTATTTTTTTAAACTTTTAGGAATATTTTACTGAAACTCATTACATTGTTTATGGCTTAGTATTTAGGAAAGACTTATTGGAATATTGTTATAGACTTAAATGAAACATTAATAAAATATGATTTTAGGAAGGGTTTCCTATATATGTTGTAAACCTTAATGAAACTAGTAAAGAGTTTACTGAAAATATTAGAGAACTTACCGAAAATGTTAACTGAAATATTATTAAAATATGAATTGAGAAATGGCTTCTTGAATATGTAATAAAACTTACTGAAAATGTTGGAGAGATCTTATTTAAAATGTTAGAGACATTACTCAAAATTTTAGAGAACTTATTAAAAACGTTACTACAATATTCAATCTAGTTTATATGTCTCACTTATTTTTTATTTAGGAAGTATTATTGAAATTCTAATTTAAAATTCGAACTTTCATTTTTTGTATTTAGGAACGACTTCCTGAATATGTTGTAGACCTTACTAAAAATGTTACAGAACTTATTGAAAATGTTAGAGAACTTATTGAAAATGTTACTACAATATCCAATTTAAATTGTATGTCTCACTTATTATTTTATTTAGGAAGATACTACTAAAATCGTAACTTAAAATTCAAACTTTCATTTTTGTCTTGGTATTTAGGAAGGATTTCCTCAAACTGTTGTAGACGTTACTAAAAATATTAGAAACCTTAATGAACAAAAAAAAATTTAGAAAAACAAAATTTTTAGAAAAACAAAAATTTTGAAAATTTTTTTTTAAAATTAAAAAAAAGATTTTAAAATTTCCAAAAAAATCTCAATTAAAACTAAAATTTAATAAAATTAATTAGATAATTTTTACTAAAATAAGAAAGAGGGATAAAATAGTTATTTGTTTTGTTTAATGAAACATTTTTATCCATTTTCTCTTTCCAAGTCATCAAAATCTAAAACATTGTTACTTTGGAAAATCATCCTTGGTTAAGTAGTTCTTATATTATCAATATAGAACGTTTATTATTAACAAAATTTATTGCCATAACATATATATTTTTACAAGTTACAAATGTCTCTTTTACTATTTTAAATCTTTTGGCTTTTAAAAATATTTTTAATGATTTATGATTAATCAGATATGTCAAAAAGTTAAAATAGACCAATTTGGATAATATTTGAGTAATGTGTAATAGAACAGCACTAAAAAAAAATCACACTAAAACAAATTCGACCTATTTACATAATTTCCCCAAAAATGATTAAAAAAGTAAGGGAATTGAACTTAAGTTGGGCATTTCGTACGGTTTTCTATTAGTGCAATTGTACCATTGCAATAAGAGAACTTTCAATAATATTTGAACAAATAAAAATTATAAAGTAACTTGATAAATTAGAAAAAAAATTTTAATTAAAATGAAAAGACATAATCGGATACTAATATAAATAGTATTTGGACAACATTTAATGAGGAATGTTTATTATGACATTGTTTTCTTTAACTTGTAACAATTCAGCCATTTTTTCAAACATTTTATTATGGTGATCCTATAAAGAATTAATATCACTATATAAAGGGTTATAGTTAATCGATGAAATAATAAGCAAATAAACTGTTTTGGGATATCCACAACAGAAATATTTTGGGTAAAGAAAAATGACCAAAATATTTTATTAAATAAAATTAAAGACTAAATTATCATTCCTTCCCACATATTCATTAAATAAATAAAAATTATTTTACTTTTTAACAAAATAATAATAATTAATAAAATTCGATATATTTTTCAAAATTTTTATTTAATAATTTATTTAATTTTTTTTTCAAAATTATTTAAGGAAATCTTTCCTAAATATATGTAAATTGTTCCTAAATATTTTTATATGTCCTAAATCTGAGTCGTTATATGATTTTTTGAAAATGTAACATTTCATAATTAATCAAATATAAGTTTACGAAGTTTTTCTAAATTTTAAAAAATATTTTACTGAAATTCATTACATTGTTTATAGTTCAGTTGTTTGTTTTTACACGAAGACGTCTTAGTATTTAAAAAAGATTTATTGCAAAAATATGATAGATTTAACTGAAACATTACTAAAATATGGATTTAGGAAAAGTTTCATGGATATGTTGTAGACTTTAATGAAAAATGTTAGAGACTTTAGAGAAAATTTTAGAGAATTTACTGAAATATTTCTAAAATGTGAATTTAGAAAGAGATTTCTGAATATGTTATGGACATTACTGAAAATATTAGAGACTTTATTGAAAATGTTAGAGACCTTACTGAAAATATTAGAGAATTTACTTAAAATGTTAGAAAACTTACTTAAAACGTTATTACAATATATAATCTAGATCGTATGTCTCATTTATTGTTTATTTAAGAAATATTACTCAAATCCTAACTTACAAATTGGAATTTTCTTTTTTTCTAGGTATTTAAGAAAGATGCCTTGAATATGTTGTAGACGTTCCTAAAAATGTTAAAGAACTTACTAAAATATTTCTAAAGCAAGAATTTATGAAGAGCTTTCTAAAATAAGAATTTATGAAAGGCTTCCTAAATATGTTATAAACCTTACTTAAATGTTATAAATTATTCAAAATGGTAGAGACTTCACTGCAAATGTTAGAAAATTTACTGAAAACATTATTACAATATTCAATCTAGATTGTATGTCTTATTTATTATTTATTTAACGAGTATTACTAAAATCTTAATTTAAAATTCGAATATTCATTTTTTTGTATTTATGAAAAATTTCATGACTATGTTGTAGACTTTCCTGAAAAAGTTAGAGACTTTACAAAAAAAAATTAAAATGAAAAAAAATTGGAAAAAATCGAAATAAAAAGAATTTTAATAAAAGAAATTAGATAATATTTAATAAAATAAGGAGAGATAGAATAATCATTGTTCTTTTCTGTCATTATGTTATTGGTTTGAATTTCTTTTCTGTCATTATGTTATTGGTCATAAAAGATACAGAGACCGTCTTCAACAAATTTTTCTTTTATGTCATTATGTTTTTAGTTTATTTTATTTAACTAAAATAAATTTTAATTATATAATTATTTTATAATTACTTAAAAATTGTGTTCTGTGTGGCTAGCGTTAATCATGCTTTTAGGATGGTCCAAAAAGCGTTTATAACAGGTCGTCATCTCGAGAAAGCGTTTTAGAATCTCACATCAAAAATTTGAAAGGCAACACTAATATATAAAGTGTCAAGAGTTAATTCACTCATAAATTCAATTTAATATACATAGGAATTTTTAATTTTTCAGTGATCAGGGTCTTATCGAATAATCTGATAGAGGAGTAAGCTCCTACACTTTACTGGTCATTCATGTATAAGAAGTTGAGAACTGGACAAAATCTCTGCGAATTATGCCCTAAGACCCTAGATTGTCAACCCCGGCCCCTAGCCTCTAGATGTGGATTAAGACGGCAAATTTAGACTTAAAAGAATAAAGAAACAGAGTGAGTGTACAATTAAAGAGAAATGAATTTGTAACAGAGTAATAATAGACGTGGAGTTTACCTGGAAGAAGCCATAAGTGGAACATGCATAAGCAAGTTGATGGATAATCTCTGCTCGATTGGGTCCATGGAGATTCTGGAGATCGATCAGTGGAATAGAATCGCCGGAAGTCTCAACCTCCGACAAGTTTGGACGGTCATGGATGGGTCGGACGTAGTTTGAAGGGATATGACTAACGGAAGATGCAAAATCAGACACTAAAGGCTTGGATGTTGCAGGCGCTGCCATGATTAGGTAGGAATTTCTCTTTGATCATGTCCAGATATATGACATCTAAAAGTGACACAGATGCCAGCCTATAAATACATATACAGTGTAACGTGTAATGCGTGTTGATGTGTAGATATCATCATCGTAGAACATGCGTCATCAGTACTACGTCAGTCACTTCTAATCGTGCGTTACAGATTGTCGATTTGTGGGTATAATTCTATATTTACCAAAGTAACACTTGTATAATTCTATTATTAGTTGTGATGAGGGGTGTGCAAGTTTCGCATTACTTTATGTAATCTAATAGATAAAAATTTAGTGTTATATGCCATGTATGCATATGATTCTGTTTATTTATTTTGAACAGAAAACAAAACAATCATATGGGTCTTGACTCTTGACTTATGGGGTGTATTCAATCTATGATTTGAGGTGATTTGGTTTAAATTGATAAATTCACTATTATTCAATCATAAATTCTAAAAGAGTATTAGACTTGTGATTTTAAAATTCACTCTAAAATTCACTATTATTGAAAATATTTTAAGTAATGAATTTTAGGAGATTTGAGGTGATTTGAGAGTTATTTGACGGGATTTGAGAGTTATTTGATGGGATTTCTTAGTTAAAAATATAAAATTTCAAATCTCATGGTTTTATGTAGGATTTTATGGTGGTTTAATTAAAATCACCACAACTTTCCTAATTCATCCAAAATCTTCCAAAAACTCAATAAAAATCAAATCACCTTAATTACTCTTAATATCATATTCAGTACACCCCCTTAGTGGTGTTGTAGAATGGAGTTTAGTTGGTGGGAGTAAATCTTAGATTAAAAATTAAGATCAGTAAGCAATAAATTAAAGGTCCATAAATGAATTGTCAAACAAGAAAAGTGTTAGATAAATTAAAACACTGAAGTCAAGTTCATGTGGAATAAATGAAAATGTTAAACATCATTTCGAGCTATAAAAATAAGAGGAGTAATAAAGGATTAAAACTAGGTATGAACTTATTATTATCCGGATCCAACGATCCAGTTCCAATCCGAAAAATTCGGATAAAAATCCGATAGCTCAAATTTCCAATTGAATATTTTATTAAAACTCGTTCGGATAGCGGATTGGATCAGATTATATTCGAGATTTGTTGGATATCCGACGAGATCCAATTTCATTTTAGCTTTGATAGACATGTTTTCCATAGTTTGATATCAAATCTTCAATACTATCACATATTTGATCGATATTCAGTTGCAATAAGTATCTGATTTTGTTTCCATAATTTTTGAAATCAAAGATGTGGAGCAGCTCACTATAAATTCATTCATCAGGGAGAACTTTGAACCACTTGCACTCGTCTTCTTCCTCTCAGAAATCGATAACATGTATGAAATTATCCGGATTGTCTAATTGTTTACTTTCTATTGAGCTTTTATACTGAATTGAAAACTTCTAATTTAGCTTTTATGCTGAGAAAAATAGTCGATAGTTTGAAAATGTTGCTATTCTTGTTAGTTGAGTTCTTAAGTGTCAAAACTGTATTCGTTTAGTTAGATAATCGAACTTGGATTGGAGGTGATCCTTTGTTTTTTATAATCGTTTGTAGACTAAAAAAATTATGATTGTAAGAAATTTGATAGTATGAAAGTGGATGGAAGGCTTCAAGCTTGTTTTATTTCTTGAGTTCTTATCGTAAATTTGAATATTTGATAATAATATTTGCTTACAAGTTGTTCTTTTTGTTTTGTAGATGGCTTCTTCATCAATCCCAAAGACCTTTGAGGTAATAAGATCTTAGATCTGGGCGTTCATCAAACCCGATTTAAAATAATAAATCTTTCTTTAAACCCGCTAAAAGCAAAAATCTAAAAATTAAATGCCCCAAAGAAGATGTGTCAGTTCTTATGGCAAATCATTATGGAGTAGCTACTACTAGCGGTAAATGAACGAATAACAAAAAAGTAATTTGGGGACTGAATATAGTTTTCCAAGATGTGGAGCTGCAAAATAAACTATTAACCATGCTAGTTGTATATCTTTGACTATTCCCTATGTTTTAGAGATCCAAAATTTCTATACAAACATGGATATTGGATTATCTTTAATCACTAACTTAGAAAGATATAGCTAATATTTTGGATCTTATTCGTTTCTATCTTAGTTAATTTGGTTCATCTATAAAGAATGTAATAACAAACCTTTCAGTTTATGAGAAAATTCATCAAGTAAAATACTCAAACTTGCATTTCACAAAAGTAAGGCTTGGTTCTTAGCCTATCAAGAAACAAATTTGAGTGATGTTCCACCAAATATCAATATTCGTCATGGTATGGATGATCCTATTTCTACTTGCTGAATAGATACATATATTGAAAAGATTATCTCAAAAGTGGTGTGGGCTGGATTTTGCAACTACAAGATAGAAGAACAAATTTTTTAGGCCTCCAAAAGAATTTAGGGATCTCACCACTACATATTAAATTTCATAGTTTGATATGGGTTTTTAGGTGTCTCAGAAACACTATTGGTAAGACAATCATTTAAAGCATGTAATAACAAAATTTTCAGTTTATGAGAAAATTCATCAAGTAAAATACTCGAACTTGCATTTCGCAAAAGTAAGGCTTGGTTCTTAGCCTATCAAGAAACAAATTTGAGTGATGTTCCACCAAATATCAATATCCGTCAAGGTATGGATGATCCTATTTCTACTTGCTGAATAGATAAAGATATTGAAAAGATTATCTCAAAAGTGGTATGGGCTGGATTTTGCAACTACAAGATAGAAGAACAGATCTTTTAGACCTCCAAAAGAGTTTAGTGATCTCACCACTTATTCAAAAACACTATTGGTACGACAATCATTTATCAAAAACTCTCAGGATTTATTCAAAATGGTTACAACATCAAAAGAATAGCCAATCTTTGCAGCAAGAACTATGTGATATTTTTCAAGATATCAAAATGTGTTTTGAACTAAGAACCAGTTCAAATGAATGTCCACCATTTCACACTAAGGATTTGAAAGTGAATTCAGTGATAAATGCTAACACAAAAGAATGGTCTATTGCGCAAATAAGAGAGATATGTCCACAAGACGAGGAAAATATCCTAAAGATTCGACCAAGTAAATCTGGAGCTCCAGATAAACTAATTTGGCTGAAACATTTCACAGGTGAATACACGGTCAAAACAGGATATGAAGTAGACACTGAGGAAAACCTAGAACCGATAGACATCCAACCTCAACAACAAGTTTTCAACTATAAGAGAAATGTGTGGGAGGCTCCAACAGCACGAAAGATTAAGCTTTTTCTATATAAAATGGCAGAAAGAGCTTTACCGCTGGGAGAAAGATTGGTGGAGCGCTACGTTGACATTGACTCGAGATGCTAAAATGTGGCCAGAGCGAATCAATTCTTCACCTTCTATTCAAATGCCCTTTTGCACATCAGGTCTGGCAGTTAACACAGTTCACAACCCAGTTTGATTCGTCAAAAGCTTTGGAATCGACGGAAACGTGGAATCCAATGATTGAGCAAATTGGCCCTGCCCCATGGAGTATCAACGCAAGTTCTAACCCTGTGGATCGTGAGGATGATCTAGACCTCTAGAAACCAACGCGTCTTCAATAACAGACGATTCTCAACTTTGGAAACTATCAACAAAGCTATTATAACAGCTAGATAAATGATGAATGGACAAATGGATACACCTCTTCAGAGAATTAAAATCATTTCTCTCACTCCATTTGAAAGCATGGAGGCGATTTGGAGAACTGACGCCGTCTGGAAAGCCTCATATCCTATTGCAGGTTTTGGATGGACGATCTCCTTTGAGGGACAAGTGGCTTCTTTCTCGGAACAAGCAGGATCAGTGGCTTCTCCATTCATTGCTAATGCTCTGGCCATTCGAGAAGCATTGACTAAGTGTAAGGAAACAACGTTCAAACGCATACGAGTAGAATCAGACTCGAATTTACTCATCAAATCGATAAAGGGCGGG
>KE155963.1:56961-76995 GCA_000411075.1 Sisymbrium irio
CATTTGAATATTCCTCTGTTGCTTAGATCCCGAGAGAAAAAAATATCGTAGCTGATGCCTTGGCAAAACGGGCTTTAAATGCATTTGTAATGAATCCATTTTGGGTCTGATGAATGAATGAATATTTATGTTTCAAAAAAATAAAAAACTAAGAACTAGTTATGTACGAGAGCGAACTAGAAACTTAGACACCATTGATTGTGTCTTCTATTATGTAAATATATCGGTGTTATTAGTGCTGATCCTATCCTGAATTTGAAAAGACTGAAAGTGGAAAAAACTGAACTACCAAAAAATAATATATAAAAAAAGATAATTGCTAACTGGTTCCAACTTGCAAACTTTAATTTTTTTTATAAATTTTCTTTACTGCTACACTAAATCAATATCATTAAAATTAGGGCTGAAATTTAGCTAATATATTAAGGATTAGAAACCCATAGTTGCTAGATTTTCCCTCATAACCGACTCTAGGTGTCGGCTTTAGGTGTTATATTGGTTTTTCTTTTTTGACAAATACACATTTCAAAATATAATTCAGAAATTTTTTTCTAATTTATGTTGATGGTTCCGGACCAAACAAAAAAAGCTTCTGAAGTAAAAACTCTAATACTATGCACGAAAACAATAATCCATGTAATATTGGTTAGATCTAGTAAATTTTATTTTTCTAAATTTTTAGAATGTATTATCTCATGTGAAAAATGTTATTAGTGTTGTAAACTAATGGAAAAATTGGTGTGTTTATTCATTGATCATAAGGTTCCTTTATATAAGGATTATAAGATATAGAAATATGGAAATTATCATTTTCCTAAACCAATTAGGATTAGGAAAACTACTTATACAAGGAAAAGAAAAACCGTCTATGATCTATGTGGACCGGATGGGCTTGTCGTCTATGGCTTGGTTATGGGTAATCCACTATATGATTTATAACATTCACCTTTAGATACCATAATTTTTCGGTTTGTAACATGCTTAATGTTGCCTCATTAAAACTTTTACCAGGAAAACCCTAATGGGACAAAACCATGATAAATGCATCACTGAAGGTTTTTCAGTCGACGGATTCCAATCTGAAGTATGAGTTTCTTAAACGTTGAGGTTGGTAGAGACTTTGTGAACATGTCGGCTGAATTTCCGCTGGAACATACTTGAACCAATTAAACCTCTCCAGTCTTTTGTAAATCGTGGGTGAAGAAGAACTTGGACAAGATATGCTTCGTCCTATCTCCTTTGATGTATCCATCTTTGAGTTGAGCTATGCATACTGCGTAGTACTCATAGATGACTCTTGGCGCCTTTCTTCCTACGGCCAAACCACTGTCCACACAGATGTGGTTGGTCATATACCTCAACCACACAAGCTCACAGCTTGCCTCATGTATTGCTAAGATTTCTGCATGGTTGGACGATGTGGCAGCAATGGTCTGTTTCATGGATCGTCAAGAAACTGGAGTCCCACCATTTGTAAAGACATTGCATGTTTGGGATCTAGCATTATATGGATCAGATAAATAACCTGCATCAGCAAAACCTACCAAACTTTATTTGGACTGGTTAATATAGAACAAACCAAGGTCATTTGTTCCTTGCAGATAACGAAGTATGTGTTTAATCCCGTTCCAGTGCCTTTGAGTTGGACAAGAGCTAAATCTAAACAATAGATTCATGGAAAAACAAATGTCTGGTCTAGTGTGGCTAACCAGATACATTAAAGCTCCAATGGCACTGAGGTATGACACTTATGGACCAAGGACTTCCTCGTCCTTCTTCTTTGGACCAAATGGATCCGTCTCTGGGCTAAGAGATCTCACGACCCTTGGACTCGACAATGGGTGAGCCTGGTCCATATTAAACTTCTTGAGTACCTTTTCTGTATATGCCATTTGATGCACAAGGATTCCATTGTTTATGTACTCAAGCTGTAATCCAAAACAGAATTTTGTTTTTCCTAAGTGGGGGTTATTGGTTTATGTATTTTAGTAGATTTGAAAATCTAAATAAAACCCAGTGTTATTAGTTACGTGGTTTTCAAATCTATGTTAAAATCATGTATTATTGGTGTTATAATTTCTAAATCCTAACTAAAATCATGTGTTATTCAATCATATGGATTTATTAATGGATTTTATTTCACCATGGATTTGAGTGGATTTGGATGGATTTCTTTGTTAAAAATACAAAGAGTAAAATCCGAAGGAAAACCCTTGGATTTGTAACTACTCTACATATTAAATTTGGAAATCAGTATATTCTGTTTAGATTTATAAATTCCAACAGATTTCGAAATCAACTAAAACACATAAACCAGTAACACCCCCTAAGTCTTTCATCTCAAACTCTTTCTTGAGATATTCAAATGTTTGGGAAATCTCTCCAGAGGTTCCTGTAATGTTCAGGTCATCCACATATACTGTTATTATTACAAATTCTTTGTTGTTGAATTTCTTGATAAAGATACATGGACTTATTGGATCATTCTTATAGCCCTCTTTCACTAAGTACTCACTTAGTCTATTGTACCACATTCGACCAGTTTGTTTCAATCCATACAAGGATTTGTTCAGCTTTATACAATGATGTTCTCGAGAATCTTTCTTTTCTTTAAGCTCAATACCCTTTGGAACTTTCATGTAAATCTCATTATCCAGTGGACCATATATATATGCAGTTACTACATCCATTAGACGTAAATCCAAATTCTCTTTTATGGCCAGACTGATCAGAAATCGGAATGTAGATGCATCCACCACAAGGGAGTAAGTCTCTTCACAGTCTATTTCTGGTCTCTATGAGAATCCTTGTGCAACAAGCCGTGCTTTATATCTCACTATTTCTCCTGTATCATTTCTTTTCCTCACAAAGACCCATTTGTATCCCACTGGTTTGACATCACTCGGTGTCGATATTATAAGGCCAAAAACACCTCTCTTTCTTAATGAATTGAACTCCACGTTTATACCTTCTTTCCACTTAATCTAACCTGATCCTTGAGTGCACTCTAATATGGATGTGGGTTCATGTTCCTCGTTTATATACATGAGTTCAAGTGTTATCTTGTATGAAAATATATCATCGACGTTGATATCTTTACGGTTCCATTGTGTACCAGACATGATATAATTGATCGAGATCTCGTTGTTATCAGGACCTTGTGTACCATGAAGCTCAGCGTCCCGAGCCTCATCGTGTGGTACATCATGGCCGACCTTATCAATGTCATGGACGGTTTCCTTAATGCCCTCGGATCCATTATCACCCTTAGCACCTTTCTTTGACTTCCGAGGGTTCTTATCTTTGGAACCAATTGGTCTACCACATTTCAAACGTTGTCTAGACTCTGTAGCAACTTGATTTTGTCCCTCTTGGACTTATATTCTTACTGGTGCATTACAAGTCGGTATGTATGACTTAGTCACACTATTCGGGTCAGCAAATGAATCTGGCAACTGATTAACTAGCTTTTATAGATGTATAATCTTTTGAACTTCCAAATCACATTCTTTAGTCCGCAGATCTTGCCAAGATACTGATGGTCGAGACCATTCTATTTCATTTACAGCCGGCTATTATCTCCCCCTAGGGTCGGATATGTGGACTCATCAAAGAGTGAGTCTGCATATCTGCCCTTAAATAGATCACTCGTGGTCGGCTCAAGATACTTAATAATCGTTGGGGAGTCATATCCAACATATATTCCCATCCTCCTTTTTGGAGCAATTGGAACATAAACGGCACATCAAAAAGTCTTAATATGGGATATGTATGGCTCATGACCCGAAAGCAATAGGGATGGTGAATATCTATGCTCACTAGATGGCCTGATGTGAATTAACTCTGTTGCATGTAATACTGCATGTTCTCACACTGATACAGGGAGTTTGGACCTCATGAGTAATGGTCTAGCAATCAGATATAAGTTTAATAATATATTCGGTCAAGCCGTTCTATGTATGTACATGTGCCACCGAGTGTTCCACACTTACCCCCATGGACATACAGTAATCATTAAATGCTTGGAACGTGAATTCACCAGCATTATCTAGATGTATAGTCTTTTTTCCACACTTACCCCGTTGCCCACAGCCGTGAGCTATAATTGCCTCGAACACCACGTCCTCTTCATCCACCACGGCTTCTACCATGTGGTCTACAATTATCGACGTGGTTACTTTCTTTGGAATCTTTCTTTTCCTCTACAGCCTGATTGGCTTCCGGTAATGGGGCTGATCAAGGAGGTCTCATCTCAATGTTTCTCACTAATAGTTCATTATTAGTCACAGCTAATAATAGGCATGAGATCAGATCAGATCAGTATAGGTGGTGAAGCCTCTTTCTCTGTACTGCTGTTGCAACACCATATTACTTGAATGGAATGTGGAGAAGGTCTTTTCTAGTAACTCCTTCTCTGTTACCTCTTCACCACAAAGTTTCAATAATGAGACAATTTTAAACAAGACTGAGTTGTTTTCATCCACGGACTTGTAGTCATAGAATCTGAGATTCCTCCAGTCATATCTAGCATTTGGTAACACCATTTTCTGGTGATCATATCTCCGCTGTAAAGCGGTCCAAAGGTCTAAAGGTTTTTTTCATAGTGAGATACTGATCTTTTAGACCCTCAGTGAGATGATGGCGAATAATACTTATTGTCTTGTATCTATTTTTTTGTCATTCTCATTGTTGCCCTCGATGATAATCTTACCGAGTCCCTTTTTGACCTCAGGCAAATCTTAGTATCCAATCCACATTGCAAATAATTATATCCAGAGAGATTTGGGGCAGTATAATCCAGATTGCAAATTTTCGACATCTGAATCCACATTATTAATTAGATTTAGGGTTTCATAATGGGGATAATCAAATAATCAAATCAGCTGAATATATCTCAAAACAAGTGTCTATATTTAGGGTTTATCAACTTAGCATTGCTAACAATGGCACATAGGGTTTAGGGTTTCAGATTAGGGTTTCAGTCATGACAAGTAATTAATCTTAGCTAATGATCCTTAAACCTCAAAACAATTTAGAAAATAGCAAACAGTTTAAACAATATTCGATTTAAGGTTTTCAAGGCTTTATTAGGATTTCAAATTCGAGATTAGATTAGGCACTCAATCAATCTAGCAACCTAAACCTCAGAACATAAAACAATTTAATCAAACATAAACAATTATCAAAACGGATTCATAATTAGAGTTTGAGGTTTTCGATTCGATAATTAGGATTTCAAGATCTCAGATCATTCAAACAATAAATCAATTAAGATAGGTTTTAAGGAATTGAAATCTATTGCATAATATGCATATGCATACTTGCAGTTTGATGCTTAAAGTTTTAAGGGATAGATTTTAGAGCTTAACAAGACAATCGGATACCATAAGAATGACTTTAGGGTTTTATGGTTCAATCATTAGGTTTTAGGGTCTCATCGATATACCTTGGAGTTTTATGGGTTAGACGAACCACCTAAAGAGATTAGATCAAACAAGTTGGTACCCACGGTTGAGAGTCACCGAGAAAAAGAAACTCCGAGAGATGTTGGATGATCGCCGGCGGCAAGAGAGAGCTAAGGTTTTGTGGTTGGATTTTAGCTTTAGAGTTTAGAGAACAATCGTATTGATAACGTGTTGTAAACTAATGAGAGAATTAGTGTGTTTATTCATTGATCATAAAGTTCTTTTATATAAGAATTACAAGATATAGAAATATGGAAAACATTATTTTCTTAAATCAATTAGGATTAAAAAAACTATTAATACAAGGAAAATAAAAACTAATTATAATTTATATTGGCCGGATAAGTCATTCACTATATGATTTATAACAGTCAGCTATTAATCATAATTTATTTACGACAAAAAAAACTCTCAAATTTATTAAAAATATAATAATTATAAATGCAAATAGTAAACGTGTAACGCACGGTCATTCGTTGACTTGCCAATAACGAGGACGACGTGTAAAGCACGATTGGTTCGTTGTTTTCCAGTTGAGCTGCAAATCACACGAAGCACACGTTAAACCATTCGGTTAATGAAAATTTGTAAATAAATTTATCTTTCAATCTAAAATTCACGAAATTATGACAATAATTAATATCAATGTTTTTCATGTTTAGATAACTGGGGTATATATTTCAAATCAAAATCATAATACAATCTTTGCAAACAAAACAAAGTTTTTTTTTTATTGATAAAAATAAAAGTTCGCCAAAAAAATGATATTCTTATCATATTTTGGAGTGACCAACTATGATTAAACATTCTCTTTTCTCTAAATTAATGTTGGTCATGGTTCTTACTGTATCATTTGAAAAAGATTGCCGGGGCAGGAGATATCGTATAAGAAACTGGTAAAAAAAAATTGTGGCACATAGGAAAAAAATATATAGTCTAGCATTTGGATCACTGTTTGGGTTAAGATTGGTTTTTTCCAGTTGTGGATATCTTGATACTAAAAAATAACATTCATTCTGGTATTTTTAGTTTTTTGGCTCAGTTTAAAATTTGGTTTCATGACCAGATCTGGATCGGTTTGAATAACTTGTTGAGATCCTGTTTTTACCTGATACATGTAGATATGGTTCAAATCTGTTATTTTTACCTAAAAAGTCAAAATTACTGTTTGGTTCATAAATATTCTATTTAGATCATAGAAATATATCAACAAATATTCGGTTATCTAAAAATAACTAATTTAATTGGTTTTGTAATTGTAATTAAATTTTACTTCGTTCTGCGGAAACTATATTTGTAAAATTTTGAAATGTTTATAATTTAAAACTATTATAATATATACAGTATTTAAATATTTATATATTTAAAATGATAATTATTTACTTTTTAATAATAATATATTTACTCTTCGAATATGTATGTTTTATAATTATAATTGTGATGCAGTTTGGAATATTGGTTTCAGGTTGGGTAATTTTCTTCTGGTTTAAATTTTATTTTTATAAACAACCACAATACTTGTAATCCGATTCACTATATAATTGAGTAATATATAATGGTCATTTTAAATTTTTTTCTTTTATCAAGTTGGAAATATCTCAAACCAATTTTCCAAATTTTAATTTTTTTCAAGTTAATAATTTAAACTCTATAAATTATAAATTAGTTAATATCAGGTTTGAATTTTATGCATTTTATTTTTATTAATTGAAATATGTTCACAAAATTTATTTATTTTTGTGTATATATTTATCAAATTTTGATTTATCATTTATCAAAATAATTCATGTATGATATTATTTAATTATATTTCTCATTATATTAATACTTTAATATATTTTTAATTAAAAGTGGAATTCATTAGTTTTTTTAAAAAAGAGTTTAAGAGTTTTTGGAAATACTAATAATAGATCAAATAGATATTAAAAATTAGAGAAAAATTTTAGAAATGTCACATCAGTAAAATTGACATATAGTATGTCTCTTTTAATATATAATAGATTTTGAGTATTTAGGTTATTATTAAGATTATTATTTTTAATATATATTTATATTTATATTTTGAATACTTTTGGATACTCATTCAGTTGATTCGATAGGATGAATTTGATACAAAAAATTTTGGATATAGCAATTTATGATCATTTAGATATATATGTCGTGTCTAGTTTAATTTAATACCCATTTTTCAACGGTTTTGGTTCGATTCTTTGAGTCTAAATATTTTGTCAAGACCAAGGTGCAATGATCTTTAGCTGTGGAACCTCCTACTTTCACCACCATTCCCTTTTAAGTTTATTATATCAAAGACATTCCTTTTAATCTCTACACTCAAAAAGGTGAAAACGAATTGCCTTTTCTTCTAGTCTCCCTGATGAATTTACTCTTGCAGAATAATAAATATCAATGTTGCTCTTATAAAAATTAAAGCTGAATGTACTAAATGTCTGCCTCCTTGTGACGAGATTGAGAGAGAAAATAAAGACATAATTTCTAACACTATCGAGTACTTGTGGATTCCTCCAACCTGTCTTACTATAAGGAAAGGCCATTTAAAAGGTTTTGTGTTCTAATGGGTGCTTGACACCACCAAACTCTGCACCTCCTACTGAACTATGATTAAGCTACCGTAATGAGAAAGATTATATTTTATCTGCCAATTCCAGAATGAAGCATTTGACAACTAGATCAGGATGAGTTAAATACGTATAAATAGTTTTTGTTATAAAAAAACATACACTAAATTATTTTCTTCGATTGAAGACAATTACTTGCATTGCCCGATCTCTTTATTTTATTTTATTTTGTTTTGCCCCTAATTTGGTTACATATAATTCTACCACATATTGATTGACGACTGTGTTATTTTAGTTAAATCGCGTAGTTTCTTTCCGTGGAATTGTTTACTAGAATACTGTGCCAAATGCATCTTATAGTTATGAATTTTGTGGTTCAAATCCCGAATAACATAACTTTTCAAATTGAAACAAACGATATTCGTTTACCAGAAAAAGAAAAGAAATGTTGTTTTTTAAAGAGATGAAAAGAATTGTTATTTTTCTTGGATATGTTCTTTCTCTCGCGATGGAATCCATGTCAGAAAATTATCGTTCCTACGAGAATTATCATAAGGTTTAGATTATAAGTATAGTTTTCTAGTCGCTTCTACAGAACATTTTTATAAGTGTTCTCTTCGTTGAGTTCTGGAAAGTATTATTTTAAATAAATAAAAATAAAAATAAAGAGAAGAAAGTTAAGCCAATCATCTATTGATTTTGCCATTTAAAAAAAATAAATTGTTAGACAATAGGGGATGGTTGGATACTGAACTGATTTGAAATTTATAAATTTTAGAAAGTCTTCTCATTTTAGGTAAATAGAAAATATATCTAATGTTGACAATGATGATTCGGAACATTTTTTATTATATGAAACAATAATGTGGATTACATTTAGTCCTGAAATTCGAGCATCAGCAAAGAGAGACAGCAAGCAGTGATGCGTAACATCAAGGAGACGATAATGTAAAATATATTTATACGACTTTGGATTGCCACTAAAAAAGGAGATTTGTACAGTTTTAATGATATACAAAGGCCGCTCTAGCTACCTAGGTTGTTTGTATCACATAGTGCCTCTGTTCTAAGCTTAGTTCACATGATGAATGGTGTTATTATATTATTATTTTTACGTATAGCTTGCGTCAGTTTCCTTGGCAAGAAAGTAACGATATATAAGATTTAGTGGATATTTGATGAATTGGTATTTACGATAGTCCGTATTATAGTGAGCTGATTTTAAGAGATTGGTTAAAAGAATTCTTCGGAGGAAAGGATATGCGCGTGCGTGATCTCATTGTAAATGCTTCAGATGCGATTGCCGATTGGCCAATTAGTTTACAAGAGTATCAGTAGCATGAGACGCCGCTTTATATATATATGAGCACTTCTCTTTTGTCTTTTTGTCAACTGGTTATGACGTGGGACAGTGTTAGATATTCGCCAACCCACTTATGATTATTTGTTATTAAACCAAAAAAAAAATTGAATATAAGTCAAATTGCACTTACAGATATTAACTAAATGAGATATGATTAAATTTGATAGTAATATATTAAATTAAAATCGAATGTGGGTACTTAATTAAGTTGGTATATATTATAGTGACCACTATAAATATGAAAAGTTGTCAAACTGCACTACTTCTTTTTTTAACATCAGAAATATAAAGTCAAATTCAAATTATAACTAAGAGATGAGATATATATATATATAGAGAATTCAAATTATAACTAAGAGATGAGATATATATATATATATATAGAGAGAAAAATAACTACAAGATAATGGGTTGGAATCAAATTTATGGTTTTTCTTTCCATGTTTCTAGCCAAAACATTTTATAAAATGAGATAGAGAGTAATAAAGAAAATTAATTATCTCAAAGATCTAAAAAGCTTATGAGAACTTACTATTTCTTTCACTTTATTAGAATTTTATATCATTTTTTATCGTTGAGTATTTCAAATAGAATTTTTACAGCGCATAAGTTAATTAAATTTAGTTCGTTAATTAAATCAAAATTTATTTAAAAGGTTTGAACCATTTATAATATGATATGGAGAGAACAGGTTCTAAGATTATCTTAAACGAAAAAAAAATTGTTGTAAATTAGAAGGTAATAATAGGTCTGTCTTCATTATTCATCAGAGATAAGTATATATACATATGATTACACCGTCATAAGATATATGGAAAACCTAATCGTATAAGGAATATGAAAACTAGTACAATATATAAATGGAAAAGGCTAGCCGCCTATCTCTCTCTCTTTGGGCTGGCGGTTGGATCATCCTGTTGGGCTGTTTATGGACATTCACAATACATGATTTATAATACTCCTTCTTGAATGTCATAAACATACAAGACTTGTAATTACGTTTTGGGATGCTGCCTCGTTAAAATCATATCAGGAAAATCGAGTGGGACAAAACCATGATGAAGAACAAAACAATACAACATGTAATTACTCCCCCTGATGTGAACCTCTCTTGATGAATAGATCTTTAAACCTTTCTTGTCTCTTAATTTCGTGGTTGAAGAATTCTTGGGCAATATATGCTTCTTTGGCGTTAACCACTCCACTCCCTTTGGTGATGATAAAGTGCTGATAAGCCACGGACTGTATGATCTTCTTCTTCTCTTGGACTTGCATGATATTTTTCTTCTTCCTTATCATCGGCCATGCTGTAATCTGATCGACCCATGTTGAATCATAGACCTCGTCTATACATGCCCACAATTCGTCCCATGAGTGTTTAAGATCATGACTTGATTAATGATCACTGCTGCAATGAATTTTCACTGAACCATTGAACCATGGACCTGCGGCTAAATAAACTCATGGACCTCATACATGGCTATCAATCCTTCTTGCCTTTAGCAATGCCACACACTGATTTGATGGTAGTTCCTGAAAGATATTGCAGTCCCATTCTCATGTAAAACATGACCTGTTTGAAAACATAATCAACAAAACCAAATAACCCCTCCTTTGACTGGTTAGTATACAATAAATATAAGAGTATGTCTATCCCCATCCCAGTGCCTTTTTGGGTCGAATATGAGCTAATTCTAATAGTAAATACACGGCCAAACATGTATCTGGTCTAATGTGGCTTTGCCAGATACACCAAAGCTCTTATGGCACTGTGATATGGCATTTTGGGATCAAGAGATTTCATCCTTGTCTCTCTTTGGACTATGGACGATTTTTTCCACATCGAAACTCTTAAGTACCTTTTCTATACATGCCATTTGATGCATAAGGATTTCATTATGTACTCAAGCAGGAAAACCCAAACATAAATTTTTTTTTACTGCCTAGGTCTTTCATTCTAAATCTTTCTCGAGATTTCAGCTATTTTGGGACATGTATCCAGAGGTTTAGGTTATCAACATACACTGACATTCCTTATGCAATGTTTTTCTTGAGAACCTTACTTTCTCATTAAGCTCAATACCTCTGGTACTTTCATCTATTTATCCTGTGAACCGCATGCTGCTTACTACATCATTAACCTGATTTCTTTCTTATGTCCAGACTTTATCAATTTCGAAATCTGTAGTAGCATCCAACACATTGGAATATATCTCCTCATAATCTATTCACTGTCTCTTGTGAGGATCCTTATGCAACAAGTCGTGCTTTATATCTCACAATTTCTTAATGTTCTTATCCTTTCCTCACAAGACCTATTCCACTGGTTTTAACATCATTGGGTGTCAATTACCAAACTGCACCTTTCTCTCTTCCTTAAAGAGTCTTAACTCCACGTCCTCATTATTCTAATCAGACCTACGAGTGTGCACTCTTATATTTTGCGTGAGTTCATGATCCTCGCATATATCCATATGTTCAAGTGCTAACTTTTATGCGCTTTCTTATATCATCATATGTCGACATTCTTTCTATGTTCCATTATGTTCCAGACATGATACAATCGATTGAGATTTTATTATCATCAGAACCACTTAATACTTTGCAGCTTGGCGTCCCAAGCCACATTGTATGGTACTTGTACATTAGAGCCGGCCAGCCTTATCTCAATGTCTGGTCTGGTTTCCATACAACTCGGATTTTATCATTATATGCACCTTTCTTTTCTTTTCAAGGATTCTTATCTTATGGAACTCATTAGTCTATCCTTTCTAGACTATGTAGCAACTTGATTGTGTCTTTCTTAGACATCAAAAACGTTGGTGCAAGCTGGTATAACTTAGCCATTTTTTCTCTTCTTTTTGGGTCTAATCTGTCTGGCATTCATTGTATAATATTTGTATTATCTCTTTCTTTCTTTAGACGTTTTAAATAACATTCTTTAGGCTGAGGATCTTGCCAAGACAAAGATGGTTAATACCATTCTTTTTTTTCTCATCATTTTTACCAGCTTATTACCTTTCTCCCCCCTGATGTTGGATAGTCTGATTAACTCTTGCAATCCGTGTTCTTGGCCACTAAATAAATCACCCATATTTGGCTCAAGGTTTCATAAATTTTGTGGGAGAAAGACATATTCATATCCAACATATATTCTCAATCCTCATCCTCTTCTAAGGATCCATCTTAGATGGCACATATATTTGTGGTGGTTTTATTCAAATATATCAAGATGGTGTCTGGCTCATGACCCGTAATCAATCTGATTGACATGGGAATATCTATGCTCACTTAAATGGCCTGATGCTTATTAGTCTTCTATGCATGTAAAACACGTGATGTCCCCAAGCTTATAGACTTCAGATTCTGAATCTCATAGGTAATGGCCTTTAAGGCCATGCTGTAATATCTGTGTTTGTAGTATGGTCATGTACCACGGGTTTATCCTTACTCCCCCTCATAAACATACTATAATATTTAAGTGTTTGGGACATCATGGCCTAATTAGTTTCCCTTGTGTTCATGCTACACACATGAGATTCTATGGGATAACTCTTTGTGCCCTTTCCAATATCAATTTCACATCATGTTTAGGCCAAGATGGCCAATCTGGTCGTGCCATAAAGTGAATATATGTTTTCGTGGGTAAAACCCTTCTAGTTACCATGGCTTTTGCATCTATCATACTGATCATGGCATAGTCTAGATCAGTAGAGAATACATGTATAGTTTCGACCATTTTCTATGGTCTTGGGCGATTTTTTTTCTTTATTATATCTGAGGGAAATTTTGTTTCCTTTGCCCATTGTTTCTCTATGGAAATCATTCTTATATATTTAAGATCAATGGGTCTTGGGTGAATATAATTCATGCCCTTTAGGAAATGATACATGCCATGGCGTAGTACTTACTTGGACTGGCCATACCCGAAATTATATGCCTATATTGACACCCCTTTTTTCATACATATTATAAAGTTCTAAATCAGAAAAAACAATAGCAGTCACAGAGATAGAACAAAAGAAAAAAAAAGAAAAACAAACACAGAAGTCGAAATCAAAATTTTTGTTTAGACAATCAGATGTTTCATATTCCATAAGATCATTTTTTTCATGTCTGAAATTATTTTCACCATCCTTTATAGACCAAATGGGCTTCAGGATTCTTCTCTTTCAGACTCTCTTTCATAGAGGTCATAAAAAAAATGTTTGGGAGTCCTACATATCTTGGCCCAACGGTTCCCCATTACATATCTTATAGCACACTGACTTGGTCGAGTGTGGTGGCTTAGGAATACCACGGATTCCTCTCCTTTTGAACACAGCCATAATTGATTCCACAATCACGGTTATAGTGATTCCCTTGTCCATGGTCATGTAAGGTAGAGTGGCTATGCCCACGTCTTTTCCAACCATCACAGTTACAGCTGTATGGTTTATTATTATGGACGTGGTTGTTCTCTTTAGATTTTTTTTCTTTCTACAGCCTTATTGGCTTCAGGTAATGGGGTTGGTGAGTAATCATTATTGCTCTTTATCTATTACTCTCACTTTTGGTGAGTAATCTCTATGTCTAATGCCCATAAATAATTATCTCCAGATAGATTTGGGGCAGCATACTCTAGATAGCTGATTTTCGACTTCTGTACTCATATATCACTTCAATCTTTATAAGAAACTTAATGCATATAAATCGTGTGACCAAGCAAACAATCGAGTTAATGCATACCAAATAAACAACCCACACGGCTATAAGGGGATATGCAATGAGGTCATACGACCTAGGTGATGTATGATGTGGCTAAGCAAGCAGTCAAGTAATGATCAACGCATCAGTAATTAAGCCACACGGCTATGAGGGTTTAATGCAATACAATCAGAGCCACACGGCCATACAGTCATGATGCAAGCAAGTTTTATTAAACCTCAAGTATAGAAACTGATTGATTGATTAAAAATGGTTAGGATTGATCTTGTTCTTGATTGATTGCTATTCAAAACGATTTCAAGTAAAAAAATTCTAGGGTTTTATAAGCAATACATGCAATATTAAACCTCAAATTATTCAATCAGGTTATAAAAACTATCAATCATATTCCAACGGATTTGAATCTCAAAGAAACATTCAATCAATCAAATCAAACAATTCATGCACACGTAATTTAGGGTTTACAGATTTTAGGGTTTCACTTTGAACATTAGTTCATTTGATTTTGAGTTCTTAGATTTTAGGTATACCTGAAACCTTTGATGGGTTGAATGGATCACCAAGAGGGGATTACTAGTAGGAGTAGATCACAAACAAAGAAGAAACCGTGAGCTTGAGATTAATGATTGAATCCGATGAGATTTCCTACAAAGGTTTTGATCAGTAGATTAGAGTTCTTCAGTAGATGGAAATATTGAATGGAGATTATGATTTTGGAGATTGAAAACTTAGCTCTGGGTTTTAGATTCATCAGATCCGATTGAGTATGATCTGGATAGAAGCTATTCCTTGTTACAATCGGATTAGGGTTCCAAAGCAACTTGGCGGTGTGTACTGTAGCTGAACGTGAGGACGCGTCATAGGTCGGATTGAAAAAATGTTTGTAAGGATGGATTCATATCGTTGAGAGCTTCAATTTGATATATTGATCGTCATCTGGATCCTTATGGTTTGAGAGAATGATTGCTTTGAAGTTACGCTGGAATTAGGGTTTATGGATATCAAATTTTATTTAGCTTATGGTGTTTGGAAACTATCATGCTGATAATGTGTTGTAAACTAGAAGGTAATAATAGATCTGTCTTCATTATTAATCAGAGATAAGTATACATACATATGATTACACCGTCATAAGATAAATCGAAAACCTAATCATGTAAGGAATATGAAAACTAGTACAATACATAAATGGAAAAGGCTAGCCGTCTATCTCTCTCTCTTTGGGCTGGCGGCTGGATCATCCTGTTGGACCGGTTATGGACTTTCACAATACATGATTTATAACAAATTTTAGTTTTTCTCTATTTTTTATTTTTATTTTGTTAGATACTATATTAACAGAAATGTTTGATAAATAAGTTCTTACGCTTCGCAGCTGTGTGACCAAGTGGAAAATTGTCCTCTCAAGTTATTCCAGAGAGCCAGCGCGAGCTATATACCGCTATCTCTCTTTTATTTGAATTAGGGTCATTGGTTCATTGCATACTAATCGGTCGTTCAGGTGAGAAAGAGGGGAATGACGGAAAATTTGTTGACCTTAAAGATGTGAAGTTTGATGAGATTTATCCACGTCTTATCTTTTGTCTTAGAACTTATTAATTTAAAATAAATTAGTAACTAGGACCAATCAATGATAACAAATATCAATTGTAAGAAGCATTAGAGTATTGATTTAAGAAGGAGAAGCATATGAAACATTTTTTTATTCAATATGAGACACCATTCATCAACCATTTAAACGACAAAAAATGAGAATCTGAAACTGAATTGAATTTCATCTGGATCCAAAACTTCAACACATGTGGTATATTCGGCTGTGATTTCTCTGAAAACGGGATAAGTAGATAGTCTTTTTGGTTGTCTTTTATCTTCATGTAAGACTGTCAGTAGTTATATATTGGGATTCCCTTATATATTCTTCCTTAGCTTAGCCTCATTTTCAAATTCATGGGCCTAACAATGGTTTCTCAGAGAATCAGTTTATCAACGGCGTGGATCACACGCATCCCCAAAAAATCAATTTCGAAGGCGACCAAAATCGTTCTCGCCATTTTCTTCTTCCTCGACGGCTTCTCTCTTCTCTGAGCCGTCGTCGCTGCTACTCTGGTGTCTCCACTCAGGTGTGGCTCAATTGTAACTCCCCCATTAATTTGAGTTACTCCTTGCTTCCCCTCCATGGAAGAAAAAAGCTCCGTGAATACAGTTCCGCTGATTCCTTCTCCTCCACAAGACGGAGATAAGATGGCTTGAGATTGAACTTGCTCCACCTGCTATCCCACCGTTACTGGGTTCATGGACGAAACCTTTGAAGATATTACTGGAGGTGGACAACATCAAACCTCCTGATTTTGAGTCTCGACAAACAGAAATTTTGCCTCCTGCTCTTGAACCAGATGGAAGTCTAAGGTTTTCCTGGGCTGCAAAGATGGATTCATCCATGCAAAACTTCATAGGACCACGAATCAATCATATATGGAAGATGGTACTCCCAAGGTTCATATCCCAAATCATGTTCTGCAGCAGGGGATACAAAATAAGAAACAATATGTAATCGGTCAGTTCTATCAATGCTGCACTCCTTCTGGTGGTCTCATTCACGCAATGGTCAATCCTATTTGGGGAAAGAAATGCAAAATCTTCTCTCAAAAACTTTGTGAGTTTTCTTATCATTTTCACATACCGGATGCTTCGACTAGAAACTGGGTGCTTGAACGTGGATTATTGCACATAGATGATTGTATCATGTTTGTTGTTCCTTGGTCTTCTGATGCTACTTTAGCTACTCCTGAGATTTCATCAGTTCCAGTTTGGGTTACTTTGAAAAACATTCCAAGCCGTTGCTATTAGGAATGAGCTGGACAGCTTCAGATTTAGGCGAACCTATGCTCACTAATAAACCTTGGTTGGATCCGACTTTAATGGGTGAAGCAAAGCTTATGGTGGAGATTGAGTTGGAAAGAGGTTTCCCACAAAGAATTTTAGCTGAAGATAAAAGAGGCAATATGTCTTCGATCGAAGTCGAATACTCATGGCTACCACACAAATGCAAAAAATCTGGTAAGTTAGGACATAAAGAAATAAGGTGTCTTATGGATGATCCAGACACAACACATTCTGTTAAGGCTACAGTCACTCGAGTTTCTGATGTTGAAACTATTGGATCTAGAACATCATTTGAAACTAATGTGAATGTTGCATCTGTTGCTACCACTAAGGTAGCTGTGGATTCTAGTACTAATGATGGATTAGTGGGTGATGTTGTGGCTTTGGCTGTGGAGTTTGCTTTGGCTAATGCCGAAGAATCAGAGAATGTTCCAGCGACTACATATAACACTACTATGACTGCTTCTACTGAAGTGAATGCATCACTTCCAACATCTGTTACATCACCAACTTTAGCCTTAAACAAGGCTCCTAACTCAACAATTGCTTCTTCACCTAATCATTTTTGGACTCCATGTCCATCAATAACGTGTCGGTTGTCCCAAATTCTGACATGAAAAATATTTTGTCTCCTTATCCTTTAATAGGATCATCTGAAACTATGCAAACTGTTTGGTATCAACCAGTTTGCTACTTTTGAACGAGGAGTTACTCGATATAAGATGGGTAATGCTTCTTCTCAAACAACCAGAGGAGGCAGACAGGTAAACCCAAATCAAAAGCCCTAAGAGTGGACCACGGTTCATAGGCGTGAAGAACGTCGAGGCCGTGGGTCAACTGATTAGACTTCTAGAGTGTGGTTAGCTGGTGTTTTTATATCTCTACTCTATATGACTCCTACTTAATTGTATGTTGTCTCTACTCTTTATGTTCATTCAACTTTCTTTCAAAACTATATGATCATAAGTCATATCCTTGTATACCTTTCAGCATTTTCAATAACAAACCTTCTTTCAAAAAAAAAAAAGAACAATGGTTTCTCAGCACGTGTGTAGCTATACAGTCCAATAGTTAATAGATTATAGATAGCAAGACAATGCTTATGTCATTGGCGCTAATTAAAGCTCTCATTTTTATAAGAGAAATATATATATATAAAGTAAAATAATTTCTCTTCTCAGCAAGCCATCTCACTCTAAAAATTTATAAACTTTTGACACCTCAGCACTTATTTAATTAATGATACACCAAATCATTTGAAATCTAACAGTTAATAATACTTACAATCTATATTTTTTATCTTTATCTATCTATATATATAAAGTAAAATACTCTCTCTTCTCAGCAAGTCATCTCTCTAAAAATCTCTAAATTTTTGACACCTCAAAACTCATTTAATCAATGATACACCAAATTATTTGAAATCCAACAGTTAATAATACATACAGTCTATATTTTTATAATCCCAAAAGTAATTAAACAATTACAGAAAATAAACTATACAAAAAATTAACACAAACAACTAATACAGAAAATAACAAGTTATTATTAAGTAAATGTCCATATATGAAATAAATAAACCAAAATAAATAAAAAACAATCAGACATTTTATATAATCTAACAAAACAAAAAATACATATTATAAACTAACCAAAAAATACTAAGAATTTTCTCCAAACTTTATGAAACTAAAATAACTAACCAAAAGTTGACAATATAGACATCTTCTATAATAAAAAATGCATAATAATAATAAATTATCCAAAATAATAAAAACCATCTCAATATAACTTCCAAGACACTAAAATAAATATATAAATCATTAACCAAAATTAAAAACCAACATCCTAGACATCTTATATAATTAAAATAAATAAAAATAACTAACCAAACAATAGTAAATCATAAAATAATACTACTCCCTCTATTTTAAATTAATAGATTTTTTAGAAAATCATATTAAATAATATGAAAAAAAGGGATTACAATTTAATAGTCCTGTTAAATACATTATAAAATTTCAGTTACAGCAAAAAAAAAAAACAATTCCACGAACAACTGACAAAAAAATAAACATATTTCTTCAAATAAAATTGTGCGTATATTAAATAAATAAAACAAAATATATGATAATAATATAAAGCATGTTATAATCTTAAACTAACCAACAATAATACTCCCTCCGTATTATTTTAAGTACGTTTTAGGTTTATGCATACAGATTAATAAAACATATAATTTTTATATTTTAATAATAAAAAAAATTACCTATACACATAACCATATTTCAACAAATAAAAAAATAATTAGGAGAATTTTATTAAAAAAATTTGCATTGAAATTCTAAAACGACAGTTATTTAAAAACGAAAATTTTACTCTACAACGACACTTAAAATTATACAGAGTGAGTAAATCATAAGCAATACTATTTAATGCTTCTCATAAAAAATTAAACCATAAAATTTCAGTTACAAAAAAACAATTAACTAATATAAGGTATAAAATCAGAAATTAGTATAATATTTGACGAAAAAAATCAGATAAGAGAGAAAATTTCCAAGTACATAAAAAACACCAAAAACTCATAAAATAAGACTATTAGTTAAAAAATAAAGAAAGCCAAATAAAAAATAAATGATGAGATTTAGCAAAAATAAGACAAAAATGAGAATTCGGAGAATAATTTTTTTTATCATCTATGTCCCACTAAAATTTCCGAAAATAAAATGAATATGTATGGACAGAGAGGATGAGAACAAGAATTCTCCTTTTTTTTAAAAAAAGTTTAAAATAAGGTGATAATAAGAACAATAATTTTTAAGGTTGAAAATATTAAATATCCAACATTTTCAAAAAATAAGATATATTAAAATTATGAAAGAAAAAAAATTAACAATATGAAACATGACGGGTTTTAATGGAAATGGGGATAAACATAAAAAATTGGAATAAATATTTTTTTCATTTTGAAAGGTCGAGATAGAACGTGATGGAAAAGTTAACTAAACCAAATAAATTATATTAATATATTAAATTA
>KE155964.1:6032-18909 GCA_000411075.1 Sisymbrium irio
TTCTTTGTGGAGGGAGGTGAACACTGGGTGAACAACTCTTGTGTTCTCTTGTTCTTTGCTTTCTTTCGTTTCGAGTTATTGATCGATAGATTGTGAGGAGTTACGAAGCAGAGAATCGTACAATTTCCATCTCTAGCTTTGGTCATGTTGGAGGAACCTCCATTATTTGGCCCCTTACCATGAAAAGCCTCTAGCATCAGACGCTCATTATCCCTCAAACCTTGGCCAATATTTTTATTCCATAATTGCTCCAAAACTTTGGTATCCACCACATATCGGTTGCCTGTGTCTCTAGGTGAGACATACTGAGGAGGTTTGCGGAAGGACGATGATCCTTTTCCATTCTTCCTTTCATCTCTTCTAGGATGAAAATTATGCTCCCTCCGATTATTGTTTGACCGAGAGAAACCATGCGCTTCATACATCCTTCCTCTCACTTTTTCATATCCCTCTGATGCACGTTCCGATCCTCCATGAACCAGAATTGCATATGTTCCACAATAGATTCATTATAGATGTGAAATTCAAATCCTTAAAACAGTCACTATTCCGGTTAAAATTCACTAAATATTATATTTTGTTGTAATAAAAAACCATGTAATTAGTGTTCACCAAAATTAAAGTAAACAACGATTTAATTACTCTCCTCTAAAAATTTATGTTTATATATAGATATATATATATATACATATATATAGATGAATAGTTGAATATTTAAATATGTCAAAGTAGATTAATAATATATAGATATATATATACATATATATAGATGAATAGTTGAATATTTAAATATGTCAAAGTAGATTAATAACATATCAATGAGATTAGTTTATGCTTTCCCCAAGTAAAATGAAAGTGTGCAAGACCTTTTTTGTTTTAATTATGGAGGGGTGTAAATTTTTTTTTATAGAAATTATTGTTATAATAAGACTTTGGTATAAATTATTGTTATAAAAACACATCGGCTGAGTGTATTTTTAATAGAAGACTTTTATGTGAGATATTGTTAACATATTGTTTTTATTATATTTCAATCTGTCATGGTTTTTTAAAAAATGATATTCGATGTAAGAAATGAATACTGCATATCCTTATCAAGATTTAATAAAACTAATCACTTTCTAATACCCGTTTCATCCAATTTCGAGAACGGCGTGCCACGTAACTGATGTTTTTGGTTTTTAATGGTTTTTAGGAATCATTTTCTTCATCTTTTTAACTCTTTTTATTGCATTTATGCATTTTAGGATATATATGTTTGCATATGTCTTAATTAGGTGTGGGAGTGACCTAAGTGATGCATTGGAGCAATGGGAATTGATTGGAGCGCATAATGAATTGGGAAGAGAGGACAAGGTGCCACAGCGGTTTAGTTCAGCGGTTCGTGCAAGAACAAGATGCTGTGCGTTTTACAGCGGCCCATTCCCAGCGGCTTAGAACAAGGATAACAAACCGCTGCCTGTTTCCCATCGGGTTGTGCACAGCGGTTCAGGAGACGGAACAAATCGCTGCGTGTTTCCCAGCGACCGGTTGCAGCTGCTTAGACGGTGGAACAAGCCACTGAGCCTTGAATGAAGCTTTGATTTCTTATTCTTGTTCTTGTTATTTTCTTGTTTTGATCCATAAAAATTTCTTCTATTACCTTATGTTTGTGTTTAACTTGTTTTAGTATGGAGTAGTTCTTTAGTTAGATTCTAAGATGGGTTGACTAAGGGTGATCTAGAGGTGTTTAGAGTTGTTTAGTTGTTGGCTAGATGATTTCTTCCCTTAGAAGGATTTAAACCATAGTTCTAGGAAAAAATCTTGAACTATGATCTTAGGTATCCTTAGACAGCAAAATTGTTAAGGGTACTTGAATGGCTTCTTTGAGAGTCTAGTATTCACTTAGCCAATGAGAGTTGATGTTAAGTTGCTAGATAGACTAGAAAATACTTGATTAAATTCATGTTAGATGTTCACAAGCCAATGAGAGTTGATGTTAGTGATCATATTAGCATATGATTGATGTCATGAGAGTGAATCAATGTAAATTTGTGTTCTTGGTTTAGAAATGGTTTAGTTTAGCTCCTAAGTTACACTTAGTCACCAAAAGATCATCCAAGGTTTGAAAACCCTCTCTTAGAGTCTAATGTCTTAAAATCGATTTTGAACTTGGAAAATTGTAGCTGCTCTGTTTTGAAAAACGATTGATCATTGCTCTATTTTAGTAGTTACTTGCATGTCACTCATTAGAATTTCTTGATTAGATAGCTTTTCAATTAGTTCATCTGGTTCTTTTTAGTTAATTTGCAATCTTGTTACTTGTTTTTAGGACTGTTAGCACATTAAACAACTTGGTAGCATTTAGACTAGAAAACAACCTTGTATTTTTGGTGCATCGATACCCCTTGATGGATTGAACCTTAATTACTACAACATCATGATTTCTTGATTGCTAAAGTATGCATTATGGAATTGATAGGATAGACAGCAAAAACCTAATATAAATTTGGCGTTGTTGCCATTTCAGGGAATATTGATCATTAGGAATTGGTTGTTATCTGGGACTTAATCAAAAAATTTCTATGGTTTACTAAAATCGATTCTCTATCTCCCTTCTCTTGCAGGCTAAGTGTATACACACTAGAAACCAAGGACCATCGCCTTTTGAACGTTTAACAACAGATATCAACGAGTTAGAAAGGCAGATAGGAAGAAAGAGGAGATCACAAGAATCGGTTGCATAAGCAGAAGAGTGGAGAGAAATGGAACCACAACACCCAGACCAAATACCACAACAACCTCTAGAGCAAAACTTGCCAATGAGGGCAATTGGACAGATTGATGAGCCTAATATACATGGCAACAGATCTGGCATAAGAGCTCCACTTGTGGAGAACACCAACTTTGAGATCAAAGCCAGCCTCCTCGACATGATCCAAGGGAGCAAGTTCTATGGCCTGCCAATGGAAGACCCATTATACCCCTTGATCAATTCGACATGCTTTGTGGAACTGTCAAAATCAATTGAGTGTCAGAAGATGCTTTTAAACTCAGACTGTTCCCATTCTCACTGGGAGAGAAGGCACATCAATGGGAAAGAAGCTTGCCACAAGGATCTATCACTTCTTGGGATCAATGTAAGAAGGCCTTCTTGTTCAAAATATTCTCCAGAACAAGAACAACAAAGCTAAGAAATGAAATTTCAAGCTTTCTCCAAAGAGGGCAAGAAAGTTTTGGAAAAGCATGAGAAATATTCAAGGGCTATACTATGCAGTGTCCACACCATGGTTTCTCCAAAGAGAGTCTCCTAACAACATTCTACAGAGGAGCGTCCCCCAAGTACAGAAGCATGCTAGACATAGCAAGCAATGGGAACTTCTTGGGAATGACAGAAGCAAATGGTTTTTTGCTGGTGGAGAACTTGTCACAAAGTGACTCAGCTTATGGAGAGGACTATGCGATTGTCCAGAGACAGTGGAGATGATCATAAGAAACAAATTCTGGCTCTGAATGAAAAGATTGACAAGTTCATCATGAACAACCAAAGAGCAGTAAATTCAGTTGGAGAGGTATATCAAACACAAAGATTTCAGGACTACACAATGGAGTTGCCACAGGAAAGTCAATAACAGATCAACTACCTAGGAGGTCAAGGGTTCCAAAGACAATTCAACCAGAAGTATAAGAACCATCAAACTTGTCCTACAAAAGCAACAATGTGGAAAACCCACAACTTCAAAACTACCCACCAAAACCAAAACCAAACACATTGCAAGGGAATTTCCAACCAAACCAGTATGGCAAACAGCCTTCTTACTAGCTACACCCACCATTTCAACAACAACATGGATTCTACAACAACCAACACCACAACCCCCACCAAGGCCAAGCAAGCTCTTCCAACACATACCCATGGAATGAAGCCACTTCAATGTTGAGATAGCTCCTACAAGGTAAAGGAAAAATTGACAATGACATTTCAATAATCAAAAATAAAATGCATAATATGAAACAGCACCTGAAGACCTTGGATAACCAAATGGCTCAAGTCACTTCAGCATCCAAAAAGACCAATGGGGCAGCTACCAGAAAAACCAGAACCAAATCCTAAGGAGTTTGCCAATGCTATCACCCTGAGGAGTTGTTAAGAGCTGGCATCAAGGGTTGTCACTGAGGACAATGAGCCAAAAGAAGGGGAGGAGGATCAAAACAATTTTGACCATGACTGTAAGGTAATGGATTTAACTGATTTTTTGAAGAGTCACAGGTTAAGCCAGCTGCAAGGAAATCTATTTTTGACAAAGGAAAGGGGAAAGTTGGAGAGGAGACAACAATTACAAAGAAACAACCATCCTCTTCATCAAAAGCCAAGGTATTTGAACCTCCACCTTATGAACCAAAATTGCCATTTCCAGGTAGGTTCAAGAAACAGCTAGTGGAGAAGTACATGGCAATGTTTGACAAGCAAATGGACCAAGTCCAGGTAATAATGCCTATTATAGATGCTTTTCTAATGGTTCCTCAGAACAGAAATTTCTCAAGGATGAAATGAAGGAGAAAACAAAACCATTGGAAGGAATGCTAGTTCTTACACATGAGGTAAGTGCTATCCTTTCAAGGAAACCCATCCCAAGAAATCTAAAGGACCCAGGTTGTTTCACATTAACTTGTTCTCTTGGACCTCTTTCTTTTGAACGTTGTTTGGTAGACTTGGGTGCAAGTGTGAGCCTAATGCCATTATCTGTTGCAAAAACATTGGGGTTCACTCCTTATAAACCTTGCAGAATTAAATTGGTATTGGCTGATAGGTATGTGAGATCCCCTTTACGAGTTCTTGATGATTTCTGCCTGTCATGGTAGGGAATGCAAAAGTCCTTATAGACTTCGTTGTGGTTGACATGGATGAGGACCAAAGGATCCTCTTCTTTTTGGGAGGTCATTCGTAGCCACAGTTGGGGCAGTAATAGATGTCCAGAGAGGTACGATTGACCGTCATTTAGGTAATAATCACATTTTAAACGTTGGACCAATTGGCAGATGAATACCTTGAGGAGCTTGCCCAAGAAGATGGTTTCCAAGAAGCATTAACCTCAGGTAAGAAAACTGATGAGCTGACAATTGTGGGGGCTCAATATGTCAGGATTATTAAGTCACGTAAGGTGACAGAAGGGAGCACAGAGTTTGAGAAACTCCACAAGGTAGTCCAGAATCAAGTCTGTAGTATAGAAGAAGTAACTCAAGAAACAACAGTTAGCACCGGTCAGTCTAGCATTGAAGAGGATTGGAGTGAACTCAAGGCTCCCAAGATTGTTCTCAGAATTCTTCCTCAAGGGTTAAGGTATGTTTTTCTTGGAACAAATAACTCTTACCTTGTTATTGTGAATGATGATTTGAGTGAAGAACAAACTGCCATGTTAGTTAAGGAACTTAGAAAGTTTAGGAGGGCAATTGGATATTCTCTAGATGACCTTAAGGATATCTCACCTAGTTTGTGCATGCATATAATACATTTAGAGACTGATTCCATGACATCAATAGAATCTCAAACGAGCTGGAACCCAAACGTGAAGGAGGTAGTTAAGAACAAGATTTTGAAATTGTTAGATGTAGGGATCATTTATCCCATTTCAGATAGTACATGGATTTCTCCAGTACATGTGGTGCCAAGAAAGAGGGAATCACTGTGATGAAAAATGACAAAGATAAGCTAATCCCCACCAGAACCATAACATGTCATATGATGTGTATAGAATATACGAAGCTTAACTCAGCCTTTAGGAAGGATCGTCTTCCTTTACCTTTCATTGATCAAATGCTAGAGAGGTTAGCTAACCATCCTTATTATTGCTTGTTAGATGGTTATTCTGGATTTTTTCAAATTTCAATACATCCAAATGATCAGGAAAAACCCATATTCACTTGTCCCTATGGCACATTTACATATAGGAAATGCCATTTGGTCTTTTTCATGTGCCTGCTACATTTCAAAGATGCATGTTTTCTATATTCTCTGATCTAAAGCAGCACGTCATGGAAGTCTTCATGGATGACTTCTCTGTGTATGACTCCTCCTTTTCTGCATGTTTGTCAAACTTGTGCAGGGTCCTAATGAGATGTGAGGAAACAAGCTTAGTGCTGAATTGGGAGAAATGTCATTTCATGGTAAGAGAAGGCATTGTTCTAGGACACAAGTTTTTAGAGAAGGGCATAGAAGTTGACAAAGCCAAAATAGAAGTGATGGTTGGTCTAGTTCCTCCAACCAATGTCAAAGGTATTAAAAGCTTTTTGGGTCATACAGGTTTTTCAGAAGGTTCATCAAGTACTTCTCTAAGATAGCAAGGCCACTGAAAAAACTCATATGCAAGGATGCACGATTTGAGTTTGATGAAGAATGCATGACTGCCTTTAAAAAGCTGAAAAGGGAGTTAGTTGGTGCACCAATTGTGCAGGCACCCGATTGGGATTTGCCTTTTGATTTAAATTGTGATGCAAGTGATTTTGCAGTTGGTGCAGTTCTAGGGCAGAGGAAATACAAGAAACTACATGTGATCTACTATGCCAGCAGTACCTTAGATGAAACTGAGACCATGTATGCAACAACAGAGAAAGAGCTGCTTGCAATCATTTTCACTTTTAAGAAGTTCAGGTCATACTTAGTCGGATCCAAGGTCGTTGTCTACACCTATTGTTGTTGAGGTGGATACTCCTTCTCCAATAATTTGATTTGGAGATCAAGGACAAACCAGGAGTTGAGAATGGTGTAGCTGACCACTTATCAAGATTGCGCATTGAAGAGCACATCCCCATTAATGATTCTCTTCTAGAAGAGCAGTTACTGGCCATCAAGGTTGTGACTGAAGCTGTGGAGAAAGAAAAGAGGCTGGACGAAGCTGAGAAGATGGAAGAAAAGTTCCCATGGTATGCTGACATTGTGAACTACTTAGCTTGTGGGAAGGAGCCTCTGAAAGTGGAAGGGTATGTAAGGAAGAAATTCTTCAAGGATATGACTAGCTAGATTTTACTGGGATGATCCTTACCTCTACACCTTGTGCAAGGATCAGCTGTATAGAAGATGTGTTGCTGAAGAAGAAGTTCAAGAAATACTCCAACTCTGTCACAACTCAGCTTATGGAGGGCATTTTGCAACTTTTAAAACAGTTGATAAGGTACTTCAAGCTGGTTTTTGGTGGCCCAGCTTATGGAAGGACACACACACAGCTTCATTCTAAGGTGTGATCCTTGCCAAAGGAAGGGGAACATAAGCAAAAGGAATGAGATGCCATAAAACCCTATTCTTGAAGTTGAGATCTTTGATGTCTGGGGCATTGACTTCATGGGACAATTCCCTTCTTCATATGGGAATGAGTACATACTTGTAGCTGTGGATTTTGTATCCAAGTGGGTAGAGGCCATTGCTAGTCCTACCAATGACGCTAAAGTTGTACTAAAGCTGTTCAAAACCATAATCTTCCCAAGATTTGGTGTTCCAAGAGTGGTGATAAGTGATGGAGGATCCCACTTCATGAATAAAATCTTTGAAAGCTTAATGAGAAAACATGGGGTAAAGCATAAGGTGGCTACACCATATCTTCCCCAGACCAGTGGCCAAGTTGAGGTTTCTAATAGATAAATCAATGCCATTATTGAGAAGACAGTGGGGGTCACAAGGAATGACTGGGAAGTGAAATTAGATGATTCCTTGTGGGCATATAGAACAGCCTTCAAAACTCCCCTAGGAACAACCCCATACAACCTCATCTATGGCAAAGCATGCTATCTGCCTGTGGAACTTGAGTACAAGGAAATGTGGGCTGTGAAACTCCTTAATTTTGACATAAAAAAATGCCAAGCAGAAAATGTTGATCCAGCTGAGTGAACTGGATGAGATCAGGCTAAATGCTTATGAAAACTCAAAAATCTATAAGGAGAGAACAAATGCCTTCCATGACAGAAAAATACTGTCTAGGGAGTTCAAGGCAGGATATAAGGTCTTACTGTTCAACTCCAGGCTGAAGGTGTTCATTGGGAAGCTTAAGTCAAGATGGAGTGGACCTTTTAAGGTGAAGGAAGTCAGACATTATGGTGAATTTGTTCTAAAAAACTAGTCAGGTGAAGACTTTGTGGTCAATGAGCAAAGGATCAAGTTGTACATGTCTGATGAACCAGTCAATGAGAGAAGCTCTATGGCACTCTCTGACCCACCCCCTGTCTAAAACAAGAAGGAGTCAAGCTTAGTGACTTTAAATAAGCTCACTTGGGACGAAGTCTCATGAATATCATTTGTATATACTTTATTTTCCATGTTGGTGTTCCTTTTTCTTTCTTTAAATTTTTTGTAGCTGTGATGCAGGTAGACAAGGATGAAATGGAGCCTTAAAGTTCTCGAAAAAGTGTTTCAATGGTGAGTTGAGTGCCACAGCGGCTCATTGCAACGGGTTAGGAAGTGAACAACCAGCTGTGCCACTCCAATAAACATGAACTTCTATCTCGACCAACCGACATCGGCTCCTTCTAGCGGTGTGAGACAAGAGTAAGCCGCTGTAAGTTTGGCAGCGGGTTGTTCACAGCAATACGGTCCAAAAACAAGCTGCTGTAAGTTTGGCAGAGGGTTGTTCACAGCAATACGGTCCAAAAACAAGCCGCTGTAAGTTTGGCAGCGGGTTGTTCCCAGCGGCTCAGTCGACTCTCCCTTCCGTGGAACATACCGCTGCAACACTCCAAATGTATGACTTCTCCAATTTGCCTTTGACTTGGTTCAGTTTAAGTGACAAAACCTGTTTAGGTTTAGCTCTTTTTATTGATTAATTCCTGCTCTACTCCATTAATTCATTCATCCAGAAGCAAGGTATTTCTCTAAAACTCAATTCTCCATGGAAGCTCACATTTACAAAGTGAGTTTTGAGGTTGCATGTGCTTGATTTTCTGTTTTCTCTTAGTTGTTGCTAAACAAGGCAAGGATTCCAGAAGATTTTGCAATAGAATGCCTAAATTTGTAGGGTTCTTGAGGTGAATTTTTGAAAATTTGGGGAAAATAGAAGATTATTGTTTCAATGAGTTTATTTGAGTGTTCATGAGTTGTATCTTTGAGATTAATTGATGCTATGCACTTTTGCTTCACAAATTGAGAAAAACAAAATGAACCACGGTTAAATGCTTGGCATATCTCATTGTTTGCAATTTGAAGTTTTTTTTACCTTAGAATTGTTTTCTCTTTGATGGTAAGAAATAATTAGTTGTGTATTCCATTGTTTGCTCAAATCGATTTTCTGGAGGCAATGTGCTAAAAAATCAAACACAACTTGACTTTGTCTTTCATGGTTGCTAAATTATTTAGGAAAACCATGCTGCTCGGATCGATCAACCTCATAGTGACCTTCTTGTGATTGAGCTAATAATGGAAGATCACAATGTATTTGGAGTGTTGGTTGACTGGGGAGGTTCAGTGGAAATTATCTTTGATAAAACCCTCCAACGAATGAACATTTTCAGAGATCTTGTCATTCGCAAAACCATTAACAGGATTTACTGGAGAGACAACAATGACTCTTGGGACCATCTAACTCCCAGTCCAAGATGTCATAAAGGATTTATCTGCCACTAATCATTATCCAATATTCAACATCATCATTGGAACACCTTGGATACACTCCATACGAGTTGTCTCGTAAAACTACCACATGTTCCACAAGTTTACATTTCTGGCAGGAGTTGTTGGAACCGAAATTCACTGCAACATATTTTACGAATGAAAATATTAGGGTTCCAATATTAAAAAAAAAAAGAAGAGAAAGCTAAGAAAAAGATTAAAAGAATATTTTTATTAAGTAAAAGATATTTTCTTACAAAGTCCGTAAGAAAAAAGTTGAATATAATCTCTAGGTCTCTAATTACAAATTACTTAGGAACTAATATTTGCCACGAATTTCCGATTAACATGTTTGTCGGAATATATTTTTTTCTTGTAGTGATTCTTGTATTTAGGCATCATTAGTATTGTATATACTTACAATTTTCTATATCAGGTATTGGAGTTGTTATTCTGAAGCTTTGGTAGCATTTAGAGGATGTGAGAGTTAATGACATGCAAGTTCCAGACGATACACCTCAAAGATTGACTCAAATGAAGGTATTAAAGATATTTTTAGAAGTTGACTTCTTCATAAAAATCGTAAAAAATTGAGTTATATTTTAAATGAAGGTGGTTTTAAGTCATTTGAGGCTTTATTTAAGAAGTTATGGCCAATTTACTGAAAGCATGTCTTCCCGGCGAGATGGCAATCCCACAAATAAACATATCGAATCATGAAATGGCCCAGTGGTCTTCATAGCAGCCTTGGCATCCTGATACACATCGTTATGCTTTATAGCGGTCTTCATGGTGGTCTTCATAGTGGTCTGAGTAGGCCGCTACTGAAAGCCACCACCTACAAACACGTGTTTAACACTATTAAGACCACTCAAAAAGTATCTCCATTTATTTTGAGACCCAAATTTGACCACCTGTCAATCCACAATGTGTTGTCCTTCAATAAATAGACTAAGGAAGGAGAAATAAAATCCCGCGCTAACTAAACATAGTTTTTTGTTTTTTCTTTGTACTAAACTCTTATCTTGTTATGTTTTTGTTGAAAAACATCCAGCTTTTTGTTTTGAATGAAGATTTGACTCTACTTATTCTATTTAGTTATGTTAGTTTACTTCCTTTACTATATCTTCTATCTTGTTTATTTTGTGCTTATTCACTTCTTCTGTTTTGTTATTTTCTTGTTTTAATCCATTAATATGTTTTCTATCCCTGTTGTCTTTATTTTTATATGTTTTAGTATAGAGTAGTCTCTTAATTACGTTCTATGATGGGTTGACTAAGAGTGATTTAAGAGGTTTTTTTAGTTTGATTAGTTGCTATCTATATTATTTCTTCTGATACAATGATTTTAACCATAGTTTTAGTTCTTGAAACCTTAAAACTATGTTCTTAGGAATTTTTATACAGAAAAGTGTTGAAAATATCAGAACTAATTCTTAGAGAGTTTAGTATTCACTTAACCAATGGAAGTTGATGCTAGGTTGCTGCATAGACTTTAAATATTTGAGTAAATGTATGTTAGATGTTCGCTTTTCAATGGAAATTGATGTTACTGTTCATGGTAGAAGAGAATAGGTCACAAAGGTTATAGAATTATATGTTACTAATCATTTCACAATCTACAACATCATCATAGAAACACTATCGATGGTCTCCATGCAAATTGTCCCATCAAACTACCACATGTTCCACAAATTTACAACCCTGGCAGGAGTTGTGGGTATCAAATTTGCCACAACGTATTTTAAAAAGGAAAATATTAGAGTTTCAAAACTTTTGAAAAGAAAATTTTAAAAAGAAAATTCAAAATACGATTCTTAATAAGTAATGGAGTGTTTATTTTGAATAATTTAAGTAATGGAGATTTGCGTAAAAAGTTCATAAGAAAAATTCAAATCTAATGCCTAAGTCTCTAGGTAAAATAAAAGTAAATGTCTAAATAATAATACATCGATGAGCATCAGTTGGGAGGCGGAAAGCATGGTGTGACATATTTAGTTATTTTTTTGGTTATCCAAGTTCTTTAGCCCTGTTCTTTTGTATGTCGTTAGCGACAGCTGTTGGCAACCATAAATTACACTATCAGTTATCACGTTTTAGTCGCTGCATTTCTGAGAACACCGTTGGCGGTGTTCAATTCATCCCGTTTTCTTTCATTAATGATCACTGAAATGTTTAGCGTCTATATTTTGTCGATATGAGCTTGCCGCAGCGACAACAAAAAAACAAGTGAAAAGAATTGAATTGAAAGTGTAATTTTGATCGTAGTTGCTTGTCGCTGGCGATCAACTAACGAACAAAGCTTTTGCATAACATTTCCTATATATTAATATCTAAATATAGAAATTTGTCATATACAAATAATTTAAGCAGTTAATTAGGATTTTGTTGATTTTAAGTCCTACATGAATCAAAAAAAATAATTGGAGAAATCAGAAAAATTTCAATTTTTTTTACTCTGGCGAAACATAAGTTTCAGCCGACCGCTATCAATGAAATGGTTTGAAGAAAAAAAAACCCGAAAATAAATAATGGACCAGCCGACCGCTAACAATAAAATGATTTTTAAAAATAATAATTAAAGGCGTATGATGTGACCTTATCTATCCAATAGTAAACCCAATTACAAGTATGTAGATAACTAAAATATACTTAAGTTATTCACAATTGCATATATTCATAAATAGATTTACTATAAAAAAAAGAAGATGCCGTGTTCAAATCCTTAAAATGGTCACTATTCTACTTAATCTTCACTCAAAAAATTATATTTTGTTAAAATGGAAAACCTTGTAATTAGTGTTTACCATTACTCTCCTCTTGAAATTTTTGTTTTCTGTTTATATGTATATAGATGAATAGTTAAACATTTAAAATATGTCAAGGTAGTTGAATAATATATCATTAAGTTAGCTTATCTTTTCCTTACGAAAGGGTGTAAGATTTTTTAATTTTTTAACTTTTTAGTTATGGAAGAGTATAAAAATTTTGTAGACATTATTGTTATAATAAGACTTTGGTGTAAATTATTGTTATAAAAAGACTTTGGTTGAAAATATTTTTGATAGAAAACTTTCATATGAAATATTGTTAAAATATGGCTTTTATGAGGATTTGAACTGCGATGGTGAGTCATGGTTTTAAAAACAAAATCTGTGATATTTGATTAGAGAAATGAATATTACATATCCTTTTCAAAATTAGATAAAATTATCATGTTCTGAAATCATCATCAATCGTTTCCTAATATATATAAAAATTGTAGGACAATCAGTTGTAGTTGTACATGTTGTTTTGTATTAATATATA
>KE155964.1:28369-41342 GCA_000411075.1 Sisymbrium irio
ATTAAAAATTTAAAATAAAGAGAACGTTTTAAAAGTATTAAATTTGGAGGACACATAATGTACAAAAAGTGTTAAATATTTGTATAGTAAATTTTAAATTTTAATTAACATAAATTTTAACTCATTAAGTGCAAAATTGAAAATAAAGAGAAAATTTAAAAAATCCTAAATTTTGGAGGACCTAAAAAAGCATAATAAAAAGTGTTAAATATTAGAAGGATACATGTCACTTCCTCAGAATTTCATTTGAAAGAACCTTACTTTATTATATAAGATACAGATTATGCAAAAACTACATATACTTATAATTTTATATTAAGAATCTTGATCAAATATATTGTTTAGCTGTTTATATACCAAAATCGGTTTTTGTTTAGCTGTTTATTTTTTGTGTTTGAAACAATTGTAAGCTAAAATAGATAAACTAGCATTTGTCTCAGTGACATAGATATCTGATTTTCTCATAATTTTTAGTTAGATCTTTTTTATCAGATTACTATACTATTTGACTTGACGAATAATAGCTATTTGCAATTGTTAAAAATGTACATCCTTGAGCAAATCACACATATGTTTGTTGCATCAATTAATATATTTCCAAGAGTTATTGAAAGCAAATCAATAAGATTGGTAGAGTAACAACTTTTGATAATCAATGATGAATTGAATGAGATTGATGATGCATATAACTAATTTCGAAGCTCCTCTGATTTGTGTTTCACTAGGCTGGTCGGATTTATGTTTTGGTTTGTTACTCACAATCATTTTTTCAATTTGATTTTTGATTTATAGTTTCACTTTTGATTCTTGGATTTGTGTTTTAGTATTCTTTATCGAATTTGTGTTTTATGATACTTTACCATATCTGATTTCAGTTTTCATTTTAACAATAATATTTACATAGACATTTTTTCAGTATTGCATTCTTTGCTACAATCAGATTCTCACACTCTTCTTCTTCCTCCCTACCACACCGTTATTTCAATAACAATAAAAAAAAAATGAATAATAATTGAAGATAGAAGGCATCGAATAAGCAAGATAACAATTCAATTGGAATGAAAATTGTATCTGAAGAAAAGGCTGAGAAATATTGGGGAGAGAACGATGATTCAATTATTTTTTCATCTTTTTGTCAATTTTTTTTTTGGCCAAATAACACCTATAGATGTGTGAATTCTATAAGGATCATTTACGACTAAAGACGTTAGCAACGTCTTCTGAAATCCCAATCACATGTTTTATTTTATAGAATTGTGTAATTTTGAATAACACTGAATTTGATTTACTTTTTATAAATTGCTAATTGAATAACAGAGGATTCTAAATCACTTTGAATGACTTCATATAAATTATATATTTAATAACACATGATTTGAAAATTTTTTTAAATTATTAGTTGAATAACAGAGTATTTTAAAACAAATCTAAAATCCGCTAAAATTCTGAATCCAATACATCCCCTAAATTCTTAATAATCATTTTTCCTTTGCCAATAAGTTTGATGGGAAAATCTCAAAAAAAGTTAAAAATTATATTGTTTACTATCTATACGGTTTATAGAAGTTTTTTAGTAAAGGCAAACTAAACTTTATAGAAATCCGAACAAGAAAAAACTTAGCAGAGATTGTGAAATTTTAATAGACTATATATAATTTACAAATCTACTAGGGATAAACATGCGCCATGCCCTGGCATTAAAAAGTTGTAATATATTTTATATGCATTTTCAATTTCGACATTGATAACAAAGTTCTTAGAAATTTAGACATTATCAAAATTAAATAACAATAATAATAATTATAATATTTTGGATAGAATATAAAAGCAAAATATATTAACTTGGAAACAAAATAACTAAAATAATACAACATACATTATCCAAAACCAAAATATAAAATTTTAAATATAGATATGATATATTTAAAGAGAAAGAGACATCACCTAGTGCGGGTAGATAAATTTATCAGTTATATCAAAATTTGAAAAATATATATATAGTCAATTTTATCCAACAATATTTAGCTAAACAGAAAGAAAATTATATTACAATACATATGAAAAATTAAAAACTAAAAAATGATAAAACTAAAAACAATTTCTAAAATAGTGATCTAAAAGTAAATTATAAGTTAAAATAAAAACTAAAACATTAAAACTAAAACTTTTGTTTAAAATTCTTATCAGATTTTCACCAAAGCATTTTTTTTGGAAATTTGATCACACTGAAGAAACTTTAAAATATTTCCAAGTGACTCATCCAAAAACAACAATCAAAAAGGTCAAAATATTTTGCATCATAACTATAACAAAAGTATCAAGCATTCTTCGGACTGCAAATGCACTCGTAAATTAAGAGGAGAATAGAATCAACAAATTCATTTCTTTTTGGTGCCAGTATATATAACAAATATAACCGACCAAAATGATGCATCAAAACACGTGAGCTCACATCTATAAAAAATTCTCTCGTGATTTAGGATAAATAAGCATCATCGTTATACAACGTTTTGTGAATCGTGACTCTTCCACATACGTATAGAGAGCATACTCACGTTCCATGTCTACTTCTTGATTAATTCAATAAAAACCTTCTTGTTTTACCGTTGACGAAATAATTGTGCGTTCTTTTGTTATAAATCGCATATGGATTTCCTCTATGATAACACTGTTAATAAATGATGAATCACAGATAAATTGTTTATATGTGAAGCGGAGTATATTAATGGATGCATATACACTTGAGAACCCGAAGACCTCTTTCATTGTTTTGCATGTTTGCTTTAGATTTAGTAAACCTTGAAGAGAATCACTGCATATTCAAAGGACGATGCAAAACCATAGTGCATCTTGTGCAGGCTAAAATAAACTTGAACATAAAATGAGAAAATATTTTTAATCAGTTCAAATATTATTTCTTTTAATAAATATAAATATGCAGAGTTTTTAAGGAAAAAAATAGATACCAATTCAATAAATATGGGTTTCAATAATTAGCAATTATGATTCAAAAATAACATGTTGTTTACTTTTTCGTTTGTTAGAAAAAAAAAGAAACATATAATTAAAAATTATAAAAACAACCCATAATTCCTTTGAACCGAACCACTAAACCTTTGTATCTCGGAATGTAATGACAGATTCGTGAGACAACATATTCTTGTAACTCGGTAGGTAAAGAAATGAGTTTGTATTCTATCATTATGTAAAGACTATTTCTAAAATAATTTTTTTTTTTGCGGAATACACTTGCAAGTTAAGTAAAAAATATTGAAATCAATTTAACTATAAATAATTTTTATACTTTTAGATTGTAACAATTTTATTTTTTCGATGAAATTCATTTGTTTAAAAGAGAAAATCGTCTAATGTATTATATCTATACTTGCTTGTTCTTGGTTCTTCTAAGTTTTTCTTGCTTCTACTTATTTCTTCTTGCTTTTGCTCACATCTTCTTGCATCTATTTATTTCTTCTCTATATTGATTACTTTTGCTTGTTACTGATTGCTTATGCGTGCTTCTTCTTACTTCTGATAATATTTTCTGCCTTGTGCTCACTTCTATCAGTTTCTTCGTACTTATATTCGCTTCTTTTTTCTTTTTCTTCCTCGTCCAGGCTTCTGCTTGCTTCTTCTTCTCGTGCTTGCCTCTACTTGCTTCTTCTTCCTCATGCTTGCATCTGCTCGATTCTCTCCTTGCTTATGCTTGTCTATGCTTTCTCCGGTCCGCTTCTTATTACTCGTGCTTGCTTCTTCATCCTCGTGCTGGCCTCTGCTTGCTCGTGTTTGCTTCTTCTTCCTCGTTCTTGGCCTCTGATTGCTTTTTCTTACTTCTGCTCGATTCATCTCGCTTCTGCTTACTTCATCTCGCTTCCACTTGCTATGCTTGTTCCAGCTTGCTTCATATGCCCAAGAGAATTAAATTAAGTTTTATATTCTATATATTGAATTCCAAAAACAACCAAGACGAATAATATATCCGAAAAAAATGTATTATGAGTAAACAATTAGGTTCAAATCCAGGTTCAAATATAACAATTAATGTTGGCTACTTTTTCGTTTGTTAGAAAAAAAAAATGTCTAATCAAAAATTATAAGAATAACCTATAATTTCTTTGACCTAAATCACTAAAATTTTGTATCTGAGGTTGTTATAACAAATTCTTGAAACAACACATTCTTGTAGCTCTGTAGGTAAATAAATGAGTTTTTATTCTATCATATTGTAAAAACTCTTTCTAAATTGTTTATTTTTTTGCTGACCAATACACTTGCAAATTAAGTAAAAAAACTTGAAATTAATTTAATTTCAAATTATTTTCTATAATTTTCGATTGTCATAATTTTTTTTTCCATGAACTTTTTTAAAAAAGCAAATAATTTAATGCAGTAATAATTATTCTGTTTGTTCTTCGTTCTTCTTGTATTTTCTTGTTTCTGCTTCTTCTTGCCTTTAATAATGTATTCTTGCTTCTGCTTGTTTTTTTCACGCTGTTGATTGCTTTCTGCTTGCTACAGATTGCTTCTGCGTGCTTTTTCTTGGATCTTCTCATTTTTTCTGGCTTATATTCGCTTCTATCAGTTTCTTTTTGGTTCTACTTGCTTATTCTTGCTTTTTATTGCTTCTGCTTACTTCTTCTTCCTCAAGCTTGCCTCTATTTGTTTCTTCTTACTCGTGCTTGCACCTGCTCGCTTCTCCTTGCTTCTAGTTGTCTATGCTCGCTCCCGTTCGTTACTTCTTGCTCGTGCTTGCTTCTTCTTCCTTATGTTGGCCTCTGCTTACTTTGTCTTGCTTATGTTTGCTTGTTCTTCATTGTTCTTGCCTCTGTTTACTTTTTCTAGTCTATGGTCGCTTATGCTCGTTTCATCTCGTGTCTACTTGTTTCATCTCGCTTATGCTCGCTTCATCTCGCTTCCGCTCGTTATGGTCGTTCCAACTCGCTTCAGTTCGCTCCAGCTCGCTTTTTATGCCCAAGAAAATTAAATTAAGTTTTATGTTCTATATATTAAATACCTAAAGCAACCAAGATGAATAATATATCCGAAAGACAGTATTATGAGTAAACAATTAGGTTCAAATCTGAGGTTCAAAAATAACAATCAATGTTGGTTATCTTTTCTTCTGTTAGGAAAAAAAAGAAACATATAATCAAAAATTATAAGAACAACCCATTCTTTGAACCAAATCACTAAACATTTGTATCTGAAGATATTATAACAAATTCGTGAGACAACACATTCTTGTAACTTTGTAGGTAAAAAATGAGTTTTTATTATATCATACTGTAAATACTCTTTCTAAATTGTTTATTTTTTGCGGACCAATAAACTTGCAAATTAAGTAAAAAGAATTGAAATCAATTTAACTACAATTTTTTATAATTTTATATTGTGATAATTTTTTTATATAAAATTCATTTTTGTTAAAGAGAAAATAATTCAATGCAGTATTATTTATGTCTTTTTGTTCTTGGTTCTTCTTACTTTTTCTTACTTATACTTATTTCTTGCTTTTGCTCACGTCTTCTTGCTTCTGCTTATTTATGCTTGCTATTGATTACTTCTGCTTGCTTCTTCTTACTTTTCTCATTTTTATTGGTGTTTACTCGCTTTTGTTAGTTTCTTCTTGCTTATATTCACTTCTTCTTGCTTTTTCTTTCTCATGTTGGCTTTTGCTTGCTTCTTCTTCCTCGTGCTTGCCTCTGCCTTCTTCTTCTCCCTCGTGCTTACATCTACTCGCTTCTCCTCGATTCTGCTTGCATCTGCTTGCTCCAGTTCACTTCTTCTTGCTCTTGTTTGCTTCTTCTTCCTCGTGCTGGCATCTGCTTGCTTTTTCTTACTCGTGTTTGCTTCTTCTTCCTCGTTCTTGCCACTGTTTGCTTCTGCTGATCTGTGCTCGATTTTGCTCACTTTCATTCGTTATGCTTGCTTCATATGTAAATTAAGTTTTACATTATGTATATTAAATACCAAAAACAACCAAAACGAATAATACATCCGAAAAACAGTATTATGAATAAACAATTAAGTTTAAATCAGAGGTTCGAAAATAACAATTAATGTTAAGTAATATGAATTTATAAAATGACTGACATGTTATTAGGGATATAACTTTGTTGATAACATCATAAGAATCTTCATAAATGCCAGATAATACTAAAAAATCAATTTCAGTCACTATGTGAACAACAAAAACAGTTTTGCATTCATGTTAAATGTGAACGTTTTTTCCTATATATAATTATTGGACTGATAAATATTATGAAATCTTGTCGATCTCTATAAAGTTCTCTTCTTATACCCAAATTTTTTTATTAAAAGCTTAGATCCACGGTAAAAGCTATGTACTTCAAGAAAAAGTATGTTGTGAAATAACATGTTTTCAAAAAAATATAACAAAAGAAAATATAAAAGCAAATGACACCAGAAAATTTCTAAGTGATTATGATCATATAAAAAATCTAAACTATAGAAAAATCCATTGCTCAAGACTCATCAATCTAGGATAATTTCATGAATAAGACACAATATAAATCTTTAATTAAATATGTCTCCAGAGACATCAGAATTTTAAAGCAGAATTCATCAATTAAGAATCTTTTGGGTTTGTACTACCCGGCAGCCATCTGTGATGTGGTTTTCTATGATCAATCTCTCTGCATGCAATAGAAGGATCTGTAAAGACGATGAACACATGGTTTCGGGTTCATGATTTCAAAGAGTCAACCAAAAATCTCTCCGTACCTGCTAATATACTCTGTAAATTATCCTTCGTCTATGGTCAATAAAATAAGTGGGGTATTTGGCTCCAGGTTCTTCAACTCCGTACCTCCAGTTGCATTGAAGAAGCAAAACATCCAAATCCCCACTGAGTTTATTGAGGTAATCTTTAAAACTCTAAAATTTCTTCAGAACAGTTTATCAAACTTGGTATCAAAATCCCTGCCCTGGATGCAAAATGGTAAAGACGTCTAAAATAAGAGACAAAATACAGAAGAAACTATAGTGATTCCTAAATGAATTTAATATCGTGTAGTGAAAACTCGATTGAAAGAAGCGCGATAAATTATTCATCAACTTTAGGTATATAGTTATTTACTTGCGAGTGAATTTGTTGCTTTGCTGAGCCAAGAAGAAGATGGAAGATGTTTTATTTCATAGCTGTTATTATAAGAATAAAGAGTAAATCAGGAGGGTTAAAATAATTCACGATGAGAGAATATTTTGTTATGAACAAAAGATTTAGATGTAAAACTGTACGTCTGCTATATACCGATGGTTGAGCTTCGATTAGAAATTGATGGCAAAGAGAAAAATAAAGCTCCTTTTTCGATGAGAAAACTCGGGGTTGAATAAGAGTGGAATAATCCAACGGAAGAAACTTGTCCCATACGCTATCAGACTGTACCGCAGATTCAAAGGTTTTGGAAACCAAACTCGAGACACATGCATCTCGAAGACTTGTATAAGAGATTATCTTTGATATGCAATCCTCCGGCAAGTCATCAAAAGGTGATGGCCCCGTAACAATCTCTCATCCGCTTTGTTTTTGTCCCATCGATAATACTTATTTGCCTTTGCCTTTGGAGTCAATGCCGTTTTGGCCATTCCCCTGGGGACGAACCGGAAACTTCTTTGCCTTTCCCTTCTCCTTTTGAGTCAACGCCGTGTTTTAGCCTTAAAGTTGAATGGGAAACTTCTATGCCTTTGCCTTTTGTGCTAATGCTATGTTCTTGGCCCATAGATGCTTTTGTCTGTATCATCTTTTTTCGTCTTGAAGTTCATACTTTAAGGAATTTGTCTAAAGCCGTCGCTGCCGCTGGGGAAAAAGATAAAAGAAAGACTCATATAAAGGCATCCACATATATTTATATTATTGCCATTCTTTGCGTCAATCTGCACGTCCCACTCCTCACGTTCCATGAGTTTCATGTTGCTTTTGGAAATCGTTAAGAAACAAACCTTAGGATATAGACTTAAAGTCGAGTCATATAAGCATATAAGATCATTATTAACTAAAAATCTTAATTTTGTTTAACCAATTCTTCTGAAAGTTCTATGGAGACAAACTTCCCTTTAATAAAACACGGGTTTCTAAGGTACTTGTCTTTGTCCCAACTAATGATACTTGGTGCTCTTTTTGCTTCCTTGTTAGAAGATAAGACGTTCTCGCCTTTTGAGACAGCTAAATAGTTGTACTCTTTTCCACCAGGCTAGACACATACGGAATCACACCAATTTGTCCTTAGAATTTGATATTTTGCTCTTGAACTTATCAAGGTGAAACAGAAAAGCACACAGTAGTCTCTGTACCATTCTCTAGACCTGTGTTATTATTAATCCTCTCACTTTGCTTCACATAATCTCTGGGAATATTCAATTACTTTTTTACCACATTCTAAATTCTTTATCTATGATTTTTTGGCTGTGGATGTATTAATATCAAGAGTATAATGAATAAAGGCAGACTCTGAAGATAGTTGATGCTTCAACAGACTGAGCTGTCTCATCTGCCTTAACATCATCTGGATCACCTTTTATTGCATAACCCACTAAAAACCTTCCTGCAAATTCCCATGAGTAACTTAATACGATTACGATGAAGAGAAGCAAAAGAAAGCATGTGTTATCATAAAGATATTCATACTCAAAGTTCATTGACTTAACGTAAAATAAGTATATTTGGCATTCCATCATAAAGGTTAGCTTTGTCACCATCCCAGTTAAGTGTAGGATTTTTTGTAGTTTTTGTATTTTTTTTTTGTTTTTTAATTGTATTTTTGTAAGTATTTTAATTTTGGAACTTTTGTAGAGTAATTTTTATGGTTTATAATGATTGTAGGTTTTTTTGTTGATTTTGTGTTTTGTTTTCCTTGCTCACACGATGAAGAATGAAATGACTTATCTGATATCACAAAGAGAGATTTACATTAAGTGATACTTTTTGACTTCTAGATATCACCATTACACACTTTGTGTCGAGTGAGCACTCTCTTAAGCCCAATTAAGATGAAATCTGATAATACCCCTTTTTAACACTAACTAAACCTAAAGAAACGAGGTTCACTAACTAATTAACCGAATGTTCTCAACTACATGCTTCCCTTTTCTAATTTTGTTCAGTTTATAGATGATTTGACTTATATCTACCAATCTCACAACCACCGTTGGATTAATCCTCATTTAACCAATTCCACATCTAACCGTCCTAACATCATCGAGCCACACACAAGACAGACATTGCAGTGCACATCTCTATGATANGGTTTATAATGATTGTAGGTTTTTTTGTTGATTTTGTGTTTTGTTTTCCTTGCTCACACGATGAAGAATGAAATGACTTATCTGATATCACAAAGAGAGATTTACATTAAGTGATACTTTTTGACTTCTAGATATCACCATTACACACTTTGTGTCGAGTGAGCACTCTCTTAAGCCCAATTAAGATGAAATCTGATAATACCCCTTTTTAACACTAACTAAACCTAAAGAAACGAGGTTCACTAACTAATTAACCGAATGTTCTCAACTACATGCTTCCCTTTTCTAATTTTGTTCAGTTTATAGATGATTTGACTTATATCTACCAATCTCACAACCACCGTTGGATTAATCCTCATTTAACCAATTCCACATCTAACCGTCCTAACATCATCGAGCCACACACAAGACAGACATTGCAGTGCACATCTCTATGATAGACATATCCCCTCTCATAGGTGTCTCCCATCCACGGTCAGAACCACCAACCTGTTCCATATGGCCGAACATATTCTAATTCTAGCCGACGACTGGAGGTGTTCCACTGATGGCAAATGGGAATTCAACATCGACAAAACCAAGCTGTCCAGGATAATCACATTACACTCACAGATGTCTTTAGGCGATATCCACAACCAAGTCGAAGCTGAATTCAACACATCCTCTCTGCTCACGCTTTCATACTGGCTGCCGAGCACAAAAGAGCTTGCAATAGGGATAACCACCCCTCCAGTGGTGCTTTCCAACGACACATCCGTCACATACTTCTTAAGGCACCAGCAGGTTAACAAATCAATGAACGTCTTTGTTCACTTCGCCGAACAAAGGCCACCTACTGCCCTTGACGAGTCTGTCGACTACAATAATCCTCTCAACAAGACATGTACAGAAACCTGTTCGACCGTAGCACATGAAGCTCAGCCGTTCATTCCCCTACAGTACACTCACACAGCTGCTTCCGGATACGTCCTCTCTCTTTTGATGAAGAATATTTAGCAGACACTGCCGACTTAGAAGATGAACGTGTGAGGAGTCAAAGTAACCACGCTAAGGATACATGTCCGACGTCGAGGATGATCCTATTTCCGGGGACAAATCAGTAGACGTTGAACCCCCCCCCCNCCTAGAGGACATATGCATCTATGCTTCCTACATGAAGTGTTATCGAGCAAAGGACAAGGCAATTACCGGAATCAGGGATGATGATGATGACTCTTACCTCAAGCTCCCACAGTACTTCCTCATGTTGAAACTCGCAAATCCCGGCACAGTCACACACATCGAAACATACATCGACGACCTTGGTTCCGAAAGGTTCTTGTATGGTTTCTTAGCCTACGGGGCTTCAATCCAAGGTTTTCGCAGGCTCAGACCAGTACAAGGGTGTACTCTTAACGGCAAGTGGCCAGGACGCCAACTTCTAGGTTTTCCCTCTTACCTTCGCTGTTGTAGATAGCGAGAATGAAGATTCCTGGTTATGGTTCCTCGAAAAACTTGAAAGGATTATTGCATACAGCCCCAACCTCACAATCATCTCAGATAGACACTCAGCCATTTACATCGCCAAAAAGAATGTCTTCCCTCTTGCTCACCACGGCGCATGCATAGTCCACTTGCAGTGAAATGTCAACTCCAAGTTCAGCAGCAAAGGTTAGGCTAAATTAGTTCGTCAAGCTGGATTCACTTTTCGTGTTGGAGCATTCCGTAAGATATTCGACCAATTCTCATCATCAAACGCCGCTTGTGCTAAATACCTCGAAAAGGTTGGAATGGCTCATTAGACAAGATCTTATTTCAGAGGAAATCACTTTAACCTCATGACTAGTAACATTGCAGAACAACTCAATAGGGCTTTGAACAAGGCAAGATTTTCACCAATCATCAAACTATTCATGTTCATCCAGCGGATGCTATCCAGCTGGTTCTGCCGAGCATCCGTTACTCCGGAAGTTGAGAAAGTCATGAATAGCAGTATCGCCGTCACTAAAGGAAGCAAAGTTAATACTATCTCTAATTGGAGCGCCGAAGTCGTAGGTCAGTTCGGCGAAAAGCACCACGTCATACTAGACAAGAAGGTCTGTGCTTGTACAGACTTCGAGAAGTACAAAATCCCGTGCGTACACGCCATGTTAGCTGCATATGCCCTCGGTCTACCATATTCAAGCTTAGTTGGGGACTGCTATCGGAAACAAACGTGGATAGATACATACGCAGCTCTAATCAACCCCGATGGATGTCCCGATGATGAGGACCTCCCACACGATGTCCATGATATGAAGCTTATACCACCGTCCACACACAGACCACCTGGCCGTCCAAGGGGGAAACATATCCTATCCACAGGAGAGATACCAGTTTAGTCACTACACATCACATATNCCGTCCACACACAGACCACCTGGCCGTCCAAGGGGGAAACATATCCTATCCACAGGAGAGATACCAGTTTAGTCACTACACATCACATATGGACATCCACATTTTTCATTTAATTCATCAACTAACACCTTTTCCTCCTCCTCATGTACCAAAGAAGAAGAAAACAACACCTAACAAATGGGGCAGATGCGGGGGCGAGTGTCAGAACAGGACAACCTGCACCAACCCAATCTGAATGTGGCCAGTTCTATATCTACGTCAATCGGCGTTGTTTGGATAGAGACCTGACCCGTCCTCATGTTTTTATGTTGTTTGTGTCCACAGACAAAAATTAGGTCTCCAGATGTTCTAGAAGACATGATATTTCCGTTTTATCTTTCTTAACAAGTACTTTATCATCTGCTCGCTATCCATTGAAAAATCACTTCTATAACATGATATCCATTTAAAAAAAATTCCTGTATTTTTTCACTATACGTTGGCGCCTTTCTAAAACTGCACCCAAACCTTGGATATCCTGGAAACAAACAAATTATTTAATTTCCCGTCTCCACAAATGGATATCCAAAGCCATCCACAATATAACTACCAACCATCTCTTACGTTATCCACGTACATCACTACCGTACCCACATGCTTATCCACCAAACATCCAATACCAACCGTATACTCCGCACAACGTTATCGCCGCTGCCAAAACAACATATTTTTTCAAATATCCTCAATCCACCCAGACATATACAAACTTTGAATACACATTCATCCATACAAAAATTCCATAACAGACTACCACAGCCTAAATCCATACAACATCCCCACACACTCAAAAGAATACCACTCGCACTCATCCAAATTATTAGATAAGGAAATACACAACAGAAGACCACAACAAAAACGACCACATTGCCTCACCGCCCCTTCTCTGACATCCACTCCATCCATCTCTTCCTCCTTCCTAATCTATCAAAACAACACCATGCCGATAATAATTGCACATAGCAGTACAAACAACGTCAACACTACAATCTTCAACTCCAGCCCTCTCTTCCTCCTCGCATAAGCATCCATCGACGCCACTATCTTAGCGGTGAATGGAAGGAAGCAAAGTTAATCCTATCTCTAATTGGAGCGCCGAAGTCGTAGGTCAGTTTGGCGAAAAGCACCTTGTCATACTAGACAAGAAGGTCTGTGCTTGTACAGTCTTCAAGAAGTACAGAATCCCGTGCGGCCACGCCATGTTAGCTGCAGATGCCCTCGGTATACCATATTCAAGCTTAGTTGGGGACTGCTATCGGAAACAAACGTGGATAGATACATACGCAGCTCTAAT
>KE155964.1:52760-72705 GCA_000411075.1 Sisymbrium irio
TCACAAACAGATTCCATCGGCTCCTGCATAAACTCCCCAATCATACAGTCCACCCGACAAGGGTTGTCAGTCACAACCATACATTCGCTATTCACCTCCCACACTTGATCTTGTACCATTGGAAATGCGGGAGTTAGCTCCACACGAATAGGCGATACTATCACCAAGGGTTCGAGAGTACAACATAAACTAATCTGCCGTTCTTCAACAGCTTCCTTCAACTCTCCACCACTCGGACATTGTGGACGCGGTTGTTCGTCCATACAAACCACCTCCGGTCGTCCACTGACACGTTTGTTCGTCCCAGATATACCATCCACAGCATCGTCACGCTCACCAGAAACATTGGCTGACTGGTTCTCTTCAACCTTTTTCCCCTCGCATCCAACATCCGCTTCCTCCGTCTCTTGGAAACCACCATCTCCGGGATTACCTCCACCAAATCCTACCCCCACGTTCACACCACCGTCAATCCCCCCCACTGCTGTTCCACTATAGATTGATCTTTGATTAGTCAATAAACAATAATTCATATTAACACAAACAACTACCACATTACATACCGCAGGAACATCACTGTTTACCGCTTCTGGTGACAACTCTTTCTCATCCCCCATCCATTCCTCTTCAATTCTACAGTCGCCCTTCAAACTTATTACAGTGTCGTCATCAAACACACAAATATTCTCCCCCTCGCATGTCTCAGGTGAAGGGGCTCGGGTAATTTTGCTTCTCTTACGCACAATGCTTTGACTTAACCTGGATCGGGCGCCAAAAGACGAAGGACGACGCCTTTTCCTTAGGCGTCGGTTTAATTGCTTCACCTCAGCATACAGTTCAACAACACGTCCGGTAAGAAACTCTAGTTTCTCATCACAACAACACCGCTTCAAACCATCGGGGAAATGTCCCTCTTCCCACGTTCCTTTTTAGCAGACCTACGATCATCTCTTAAAACAGCTTTCATCTTTTCCACCGTCTCTGTCCTCAGCGGTTGAGATGTATCTCCGCCAGGCCACTCACATCGTTTAAAAACGTAACCTTCTCAGATTTTTTTCTCCATGTACATCACCTTCTTGTCCCTTAACTCGTCATCCCAGTCTTCCTCTTCATCCTGTCCACTTATATACGCGTGAACGACCAACTGTCACACATAAGACCAGATTTAAAACAATTTCAACATACATCCAAAGTCATTGGACTCTACTGTTTGTCCAAAAAAAATAAAACCACTCTTTCTTTAAACAAACATCGACCAATAATACCCGAGCAATCGGACAAAACTTACATTTTTCTCGTCCTCCACGACATGAATATCAGAAGTTCCCAACGATCTCAAAGGCAGTTTGCTCCGGGGATAGTCAAACAACATGCTCATCTTCTCGAAATTGGGCAACTTCTTCAGTAAACTAGGAATTGCCTCCAAAGCCACAAGTTGAAGTGCCTGTGGAAACCCTACCAAACGAAATGTTTCCTACTGCAAAGTCTGCCTATACGCTAACACACGATCTTCAGCTTTCACAACACCTTTACTGGCCGGTTTCATCTTGCTAATAGTCCACAGGAAAGACTCACGCCCCCACGGGAAATTGAGAAACCCATCAACATCTTCCACCATCTGCAAAGTCTGCCATGTTGCCACGAGCACACAATCCACTATCAGAAGAAGCACCAATCTAAGATGCCTCCAACCAGACATCTCCTTGTCTTCACGCATAATGTTAACAATATCCGCCATGGTTGCGTTATGCGGAAGTCCTATAAGCTTGTCCCAGTAGTCATCACTGATCTCTTCCTTCGATAATGAACTTTTGAATTCGTAACCCTCGGGGAAATCGCCACACGGAAGGCCAGTTACAGCGCCAAATTCGACAAACAAAAACCTTAATGGATGACCACCAAAAACGGGCCACACAGCATACTTCTTCTTCGTCACAAGTTGCCTCGACAAGAGGGCATGAAGTAGCTTGCACAAAATGGGTAACCTAACTGAAGGAAGTTTAAAAAGCTTCCCCAAACAAGAACCCTTTACAACATCCAATTCCGGCTTCCCAGAGAGCAAATCGCGGACAACCAACATCATGTCGAGTTTCGAGTAGACGTTCAAGTGCTTACTCAGGAAACGGTCTGTCGCAAAAAGCCTTTTCGGTAAACCACGGTCGGGAGCGCCATAACCAGACATACCACCCTCTGCGAACAGTAACAAAGAGAGAAAGCCTAAAAAACAAAACATAAATGCCGGCGAACAAATCAGTGCGGTGAACGAATTACATACCTTCCATCGCAGCGGTTGTGCAGAGACGACAAACCAACGAAAGCACCGTTCAAATTTTAATCACAGTTCAGATCAGAAATTCACCGCCTGGAAAACGAAAGGACTACCAGAAAACACTTTTACATCCACCGCTTTTAACTTTTTCAGGCGAGAAGACGTTTTTACGGCCCAAAAAGTAAACAGATAATTACAATAATTAATATATTTCCAAATTGAAAAGTAACTAAACCTAAACGGCACTAATTTTAGTCAGTTACCGAAACATATTACTAAAGGGGCAAACCCGACTTTTCCCTGCTTATAAGTGCCTATCCGGTTCAAAGTCTCTACTAGTGTAAGAAAAACAAGGAAAGTGCCTTCCTTGGTAAACGTCTCTATCTTAAACCACAACTCCTCTTACAACATAAGCTTGAAATTAACTCCAGCATATATATATATATATATACGGTTTCCAGCCAAAGTGATTATCTTGGAACCCTTGAAAATTTCCACATACGGTCAATACAATATCAATGATCCTCAGAAATTAAGTATCCAAAGCTACCTCTTTGTCCACCAAAATAAAACCAATCCACTTGAGGTCGTCTGGAGTACTGGTCTCCCACCGCTTCAACACCTTGACATAGATTTTAAAATCAGGTCCGCATATATCCGAATCATTCAAAATACTCTCACTGCCCATGGTGTTTTGAATCGTCTTTCCTATAGAAAAGGTGCCCTTTGCACAGTAAATAAAAGTGTATGTGATGATAGACCCGTATTATATAATATTACAGTAAACTGAATATTGTAAAGATGATAAAGATAAGATTATATCAAAAAGAAGGAGGAAGATGATGAAATCGCAGAGTCTCCTCGCGGTATATCTGATTTATGAACCAGAAATCGATAAGCCCCACTATTGTGTGCATATCCGATAAAAATACAATCCACAGTTTTTGATACAATTGTGACTTTTTTAAGAGGTGGTACTGCGACTTTTGCTAGGCACCCCAACACTTTCAGGTATTTGTGTGATGGTACATTACCTTTCCAAAGTCCATATTGTGTTTTACCAGTGCATTTGTGCGGTATTTTGTTGAGGATATAATTTGTGGTAATCAACGCTTCCCCCCACCTGTTCTGGGCTAACCCAGATTCCTGCAATATCGCATTCATCATCTCTTTAACAGTTCGGTTTTTTCGTTCTGCAACTCCATTAGATTCAGGTGAATAGGGAGCTGTCGTTTGATGGATAATGTCATGTTCTTTACAGAATGCATCAAATGATCCATCATACTCGCCTCCTCTATCACTTAGAACTATCTTTATAGTTTTCTCAAGTTTATTTTCAACCTCGAGTTTATATTCCTTGAATTTTTCCAAGGCCTCATCTTTGCTACTGAGCAAATAAACATAACAATATTTTGTACAATCATCTATGAAAGTCACAAAATATTTTTTTCCACCTCTAGTATGAACAAATTTTAAACCACACAAATCTGTGTGAATTAAACCAAGAGGTTCGGTTGTTCTTTCAATATGAGGGAATGGGGTTTTTGTAAGTTTTGCCTGTACGCATACTTCACATTTGTCTTTTACTCAATTTGCATTTCGGAATTAGGTTCAAATAATCAATCTTTGTATAGATTTATAATTCACATGTCCTAATCGTTCATGCCAAATATCGAAAGACTCAACCAATGAGCAACTTCATCATTCTTATTGCTTGAAACATATGTTACACCGTTTGTGGGTTGGACTGTCTTAACACACATCTTGATCAGTCCATTCTCAACATATCCATTGCCTAAGAAAACATCATGTTTCTTTAGCACAAGCTTGTCAGACTCGAAGGTTACTGCAAATCCGGCTTTGCTTATAAGCGAACCGGAAATCAGATTTTTTTGCATATCTGGCACATGCTGAACATTTGTGAGAGTTATCTCATGTCCCGAGGTCAGTTCAAGTTTTACTTCGCTATAACCTTCAATCATGGATGAGCCGGTGTTATCCATTAATAACCGCTCTTCACTCTTACATTATTGATAAGTAAAAAAAAAGTTCTTATCAATGCTTATGTGAGTGATGACACATGTGTGGTACCACCAATCATTTGGGTTATCATTAACTGTATCGACTTCTGTGACCATAATACACATGAATTTTTTTAGTTTGGAAATCTTTGTCAATCTTGTTATAACTTACTTTAAGAATTGATGGAATATGAATGCTAAGATTAACATCAACAGACATTCCAGTTTCTATGGCAGATGGAATTATTAGTGGCAGACCACTCCCAAACTGAATTTGGGGCGTCGACTCATCAAACCCATTATCACTCACACCATCAGATTCATTAAGAATTGAGATAGTGTTCATCAAATTTGTGTTGTTATCCATACATGAAATTTGAATCTATTCACCAAGAACCAACAAACAAATTAGTATATTGATTAATATTACAACACAGATACTTTTAAGAATCTACGATTTAAACAAGTGTGTATAAATTGTAAGCAATAATTAGATTACACAATTTCAAAAGATATTAAATCTAGAAATTAATAATTTAATTAAAGCAAAAAGCAGAAACGTATGCTATTAAAACATACGAATACACAACTAATTGCAATCAAATAACACAGTCAATTGAAGAAACTGAAGAAAAGCAATGCTCTAGTCAAACGAAATTGCTGGATAATTAAACTATCCCAAAGAATCAAGCTATATGAACTCCACTATAGATTGTCAAATAATTTAATCACACTTGAGACAAACCAGAAGATCAACACGTGAACAAATATCAAATGATAGAATATTAAACTATTCCTCGAGAGTCAAGCACGCCTCTTTCCAAAGGAAAATAGAACTGTTAAATAATTGTACCAAACCGTAACTTACACACCGGAACTCATTTTTAACGAAATGGTTTTTAGACCATTTTCTGATAGATTTTTGAGTGAAGATGTTCATTGGAATTACCGAACCTTTATAAATATTATTAAGTAGTGTAATCATATATTAAAATTGGAGTGGTTATAAATGAAAAATAAAATATAATATTTTAAAAATATTTCATATTGATATATAAAGTGTAGAAAGAGATATATAGACTGAATTCATATTTAAATTTTGAGATTTGATAAATTGATTTGTAGTATAAAAATTAATCTTTTTACTAAAATCATTTACAAATATATTGTTGACAAATTCAATAGAAATTATCTCTTACAATTAATGTTGGTAAAAAATAAATTAAGTGAGAATTATGTACAATTCAATTTTTTTAATTTTGTAACATAAAATACATTGATTCACTTTAATAGCCATTATGAGAATAAATTCTCAAAACTCCCTTTATTGTTTTTGAACGTTGCCATACGTTTGTGGGGTGTTGGTTTTGATTATAAAACAACATCATTTCTTCTTATTTGTACACATACGAACAACCAAATTATTATAACAACAATTCCTCTTTTTCATTATTCTATTATTCTTAGTTTATGTATTTTTGTGTCTGCGGTTACAACACAGATGGATTAGCTACTCGTCTATCAGATGGATTGTCCGTATTTCGTATATATATAGGAAGGCTAATCGTCTAGCAGATGGATTAGCTACCTATGCATTTTCTTTACCGTTGGGTTTACATACTTTTAGCTTTGTGCCGTTGGAGTTAGAGTCTATTTTACGAAATGATGTAGTAGGTACAGGGGTACCCCGACATGTTCGATTGTAGTTGTTTTTAAATTTTCTTAATAAAATCCTCCCGTCTCTTACCCAAAAAAAAAAGATTACAACACAGAATATAGATTTGATAGTTTCTATTCTGAGTGTCGAAAAATATTTGAATGTGGTTTTATTCTAGGATTCTGATTACATTAACACCGTCACACTGCTGGCAATTAAAGAATTAAGGAAAAAGTGTCTCGACTCCACACAAACCAATTTTCTGTTCATCTGAATTTTGGTATCAGTTTTTGTAATTTTTATTCTGTCTTTTCTCATTATTTCAATATAATATTCAATTTTGCCTATCGTAAAAATTTATGTTCCTATAGTCTTAATTCTTTAATTTTCGTTATTATACTAAGAACCGGTCTTTATCGAAGAATTTTGGTTCTTACGTTGTTACAGATTCTCCGGACTCATATCTGCGTTTACGATCTGATTTTCTATCTTTCTTATTTCTCATCGTTCTGTCTCTACATCGTTTAGTGCTGTTTATTTTTGTTTATTGTCTATTCTTGCGCTACCGTGTTTGTAGGGAAATCTATGAAGTCGGTTCTGGTTTTGGTTTTTATACCATGTCAAAACTTTAACCTTTGTCGTATTTTTATTTGGCTGTGACATCTTCATTTTTGATTTAGATTGCTTTAGTTTCCTGTAAACGAAAGCTTTTTCGTTATTCGTAATCGTTAAATCGAATTTGGTGTTATCGTCTTCGAAGCTTGTGTTGACTGAAGTTGCAGACTTGTTTGTTTTTTTAGTTTTTAAATTGCAGTCTCGGTTTATGCTTCCGGTTTGATTAAATTGCTCCTAAGTTTGTTAGCAATTGTTTTTAGTCCGGTTATTGTTATATCATTGGGCATTGTTTTGCTTATTATAAAAAGGCAATCCCAGGTGCTTTGCTTATTATATTTGAGAACAATCATTTCATAAGAAATATTGCTTCATTGTTGGGCCCGCAATCCGCACACCAAATTAAATGGGCCAAGCTGGGCCATTAACTCGACATCTAAGGCTTCTGACATTGGGCCCGATGGATCTCTGGAAGTCGGATAAGGAGCAGCATGGATCAGGAGAGCTAAGTCAAGAGAAGATCCCGGATATTAGGGGGATCGCATACCGAACTGTTTAGAGAGCGTGATCCTATAAATAGTTTGACGGCAGAGCAAAGAGGCTCACGTCATTTTTTGTACTCACAACTAGAACATCAATACAAAAGTTCATTTTCTTATTATCAGATCTTATTTACATTCTTGCAAACTATCTTCCCATCCAATTCAACCTAGATCACTAACTAAAATACCTTTTGTGGAGTTTAGCTCTCACAAATTGGCGCCGTTTGTGGGGAGAGAGCAAAAAGATACCCTTTGCCAAAAAAGATAATACAAAGATTCGATCAGTACGAAATGGATCCAAAAACCTCCAAAACCACTTCATAGAAAACCTCAACCATCCCACCTCCAAAAGTCTCTGACCGCACTTCGACCCAGGGCGACGTGCCCATCATGAGCTCTGCAACTATGACGGCCACCGTCTCGTCTGGAGTGAATGTACCGGTCATTCAGACATCAGCACCGTCAGGTTCGCTTACACACACTACCAAACGTACTGGGAGCCATGTATGGGTTCGACCTATGGACCCAACAAACACTTCCGGTGCCACGCAGCGACTTGTCTCCCCATATCCTCAAACTACGAGCGAACTAGGAGAGATCAGAAGAATGCTCCCCATTTTGGTCGAGAAAACCAAAAGCCAAGAGGCATCGGCGCGGTCTCTAGAAGCTCGCATCGAAAGGCAGGAACGCAGGATCGGATCCAAAATGACCGGATCCCCGGTTTAACCCTTGCCTCCAATAATTTATTCGCGAGAAATCAACTGAGTCCACCCCCTCAAACTCGCTTGGATTTCTCCAAGATTTTCACCCCGACGCCGCAGTCCAGAACCTTCTCCATCTGCTCTATGGTTGCGGGGACCCAGAACTTTGGCGGAAACTCCTCTCCTCCACCGATGACTAGAGGGGTGATCGATCGCTCTCCATCTCCGCCTCCACTTCCGAGGTGCGAGCTGAGAGGGAGTCCACACTCCGGTGTCTCAGGCCACACGTCAGGCTCACACGGGATGAGCAACACAAACACTTGCTCCCATCAGATCCTGGGGGAGTCCGACATCGGTCACCGTATCGATCAGCAAACCGACGAGCGAGTGACAATAGACATCGACCGATTCAAGGATGTCATCTCCCGAATCGTGAACCTAAACGACAGTGCCGCATTAACAGCTCTCAGGAACGGCCTGTGGTATAAATCGCGGTTCAAAGAGGAGCTAGCGATCCGAGAACCAGTATCCCTCGAAGATGCCTTACACAGAGCGTCCTCCTTTTGCATGCTGGAAGAGGAAATCCGGGCTCATGCCTCTAGGCAGGAAAAGAGCCGGGATTCCAACAAGAAAAATAATAATCGGAACTCCACCGAACACACTTACGCCATCGATAGCACGTCCAAACCAACAAAGTCGAGCTACGACGGCACTAAGTTCTGCAAATACCATAAGAAACATGGCCACGCATCGAAGGAGTGCCGTGATAAATCCCGTCTGCTAGAAGCCCGGGAACAATCAAAGAAAATGGGAAATCGAAAAGAAAGGAGGTCGACTCCAATCCCGAGCCAGAGCAAAAACCGAAATCTGGCAAAAGGGACCAACCCGAGGAGTGTGAATCTCTCAAAACGCCTCAACATGGTCCCAAACCCTCGAAATGATCATCAAGCACCTCACGCTCTGCGGAAGTACCGCGGAGTCCAAATTCGCCCTGCCTCCCGCTCCCAAGAGAATAACGAACCCTTCAAGTGTCCTGACAAGGTCCCTTCGGGGGAAGAAGCAACCTCCTTTACTAGCACCTCTGAACGAGAGACCTGCTCCTCTCACTCCCTCGATCAGGGAGGAGGACGCTCCCCCTAAGAGGATCGATTTTATCTGCGGAGGCTCCAAATTGTGTCGAGACTCCGTGAACTCAATCAAGGCATACCAACGGAAATCGAACAAACGAACTCCGGGTGTGACTCCGATCGAGGCCCCCAATCACCAAATCACTTTTAGTGAAAGTGAGACCGCGCACCTCGACAAACCTCAGGACGACGCTCTCGTGATCGATTTAACCGTAGCCGGCTTCGTGTTGTCTAGGGTGATGATCGATACCGGAAGTTCAGTCGACGAGAAGAGGACGCCTTCAAAAAAATGGGCTTCGACGACGCCGTACTAAAAGGAAGTCGGACCCCACTCACTGGCTTCGCAGGGGAAACCACGTACTCTCTCGTGACGGTCGCACTCCATGTGATGGCCGGAGAGGTGCGAAAATCAATTGACTTTGTCGTAGTAGACCGACCCGCCCCGTTCAACGCTATCATGGGCCGTCCTTGGACCAATGTTTCAAATTCCCAACACCCAGTGGTGTCCAGACCATTCACGGGAGTCAGAAGGCCTCCAGATCATGCTACCTGTGATTTTTCAGGCAAATGGAGCAATCCCTCGTATAGCAACTACAGAAAGGCGAAGAGCTCGTCGAAAAGGAGCTCAAATGCAACCGGGACCAATCAGTGTGCAAAGCACCTAAAGATCGTATAACGCAAGTTTGCATCGATCCTTATAACCCGGAACGCCGCGTTGAGATCGGTTCCAAACTCGCAGACCCCATAAAAGACGAGCTGATTGCATTCCTTAAGGAGCACGTCACCTCGTTCGCATGGTCCACAAAAGACATGTCCGGGATCAACCCCGCAGTCACCACACACGAACTTAACGTCGACCCCACCTATAAATCAGTTCGACAAAAACGGCGGAAGCTCGGACCCGAAAGGGCAACAGCGGTAAACGATGAGGTCGACGACTGTTTAAGGTTGGCTCAATCAGGGAGGTGCAGTACCCCGACTGGTTAGCCAACCCGGTCGTCGTTAAGAAAAAGAATGGGAAGTGGAGAATATGTATCAATTTCACAGACCTAAACAAGGCCTGTCCTAAAGATAGTTTCCCCCTCCCTCACATAGATCGCCTCGTGGAAGCCACAGCTGGTCACCAGCTGCTATCTTTCATGGATGCATTCTTGGGGTACAATCAGATCAAGATGCACCCCGAGGACCAAGAAAAAACGGCCTTCATTACAGACCGAGGAATGTATTGCTACAAGGTAATGCCCTTCAGCCTTAAAAATGCAGGGGCCACGAATCAGCGTCTTGTGAACAAAATATTCACGAAACAGCTCGGTAATACCATGGAGGTCTACATTGACGACATGTTGGTCAAGTCCTCCAACGCCAGCGACCACGTCGCGCAACTTCACGAGTGCTTCACCATAATAAATAAATATGGGATGAAACTCAACCCGGCGAAGTGCACGTTCCGAGTCGCATCAGGGGAGTTCCTCGGTTACCTCATCACAAAGCGCGGTATCGAAGCCAACCCAAAACAAATATGCCCTTCCCCAAAACAACGAGAGAGGTGCAACAATTAACAGGTCGGACCGCGGCGCTAAACCGTTTCATATCACGGTCAATGGACAAGTGTCTCCCATTCTATCAGCTCCTTAAAGGAAACAGAAAATTCCATTGAGACGATAAGTGCGAGGAAACATTTAGACAGTTAAAGGATATTTGGGCAGTTCCCCCATCCTTTCTAAACCAAAGGAAGGGGAACCACTTTTGCTCTACATCTCTGTATCCTCGGCAGCTGTAAGCGGGGTGATAATACGAGAGGAACAGAGCAAACAACAACCTATCTTCTACGTAAGTAATACCTTGCTAGCAGCCGAGCTGAGGTACCCCGCAATGGAAAAACTGGCATTGGCAGTAGTGATGTCAGCCCGCAAGCTGCGGCCCTACTTCCAGTCACACCCAGTCATCGTAACGACTTTTCACCCACTGCGGGCTATCCTTCACAGTTCGAGTCAGTCAATGAGATTGGTCCAGTGGGCTATCGAGCTCAGCGAACACGACATCGAATATAGTCCTAAAACTTACGCCAAGGCTCAAGTCTTAGCCGACTTTATTATCGAACTGTCTCCCGAGATCGAGAGCGACGTCCCTTTGCCCGTCAAATGGATCCTTTACGTCGACGGCGCATCCTCCAAACAAGGATCTGGTGTCAGTGTAAAACTCACTTCGCCAACAGGAGAAGTGCTCGATCAGTCCTTCTGACTAGCTTTCGCTGCTTCCAATAACGAGGCGGAGTACAAAGCACTAATTGCAGGTCTCAGACTCGCATCAGGAGTCAGAGCCCGCGAACTCGAGGCTTTCAGCGATTCACAGCTCGTGGCTAACCAATTTCATGGCGAGTACGAGGCCAAAGTGGAACGTATGGAGGCCTACCTCATTGTCGTACGAGAACTCGCCGGACAATTCGACAAGTTCAAGTTAACAAGAATACTCCGAGGGGAAAACACGTCGGCAGATGCCTTAGCAGCTCTTGCCTCGACTTCTAGCCGACTCGTACGGAGGATAATCCCGATAGAGGTAATAGAAAAACCAAGTATCAACCTAGCACTAAAAGCTACCTTGACTGGTGATTCCGTCAAATCGAACTCTGCTGAGCTTGTCTACCCAATCCAAGCCAAGGCAAGCGACGGCCCGTCCGTCCAAACCGCCCGGCTATGTGATTCCTAACTGGAACGAGATATCTCACGATCGGCGGAAAGCACTCCACCAGAATCCAGCCGCCGAGAAACCGAAAGTAGTACCACACCCCTCCCGTAGAGTTCGGACTATGATACAGAATTCTTACTATGGCCCGATTGGAGAACCTCCATCATGGAATACATCCAGCACGGAACGGTCCCATCCAACAGGTGGGAAGCCCGAAAATTAAAAGCTAAGAGCTCGCGGTATTGTATAATCCACAGTAAGATCTACAAGCGCAGTCTGGCCGAGCCTTACTTAACATGCATTCACGGAACGGAAGCCCTCACTGTTATGGGAGAATCACATAACGGCGAATGCGGTACCCACTCTGGGGGAAGGACGCTCGTACTCTGTATCAAAAAACAAGGATACTTTTGGCCTACAATTGCAAAAGACTGCGAGATGTACTCCCTAAAATGCGACAAATGTAAGAAGTTCGCACCACTGTCACACACCCCTATGCAGCAACTGTCCTCTATCTCGTCTCCTTACCCCTTCATGAGGTGGTCTATGGATATAATAGGACCGCTCACCCCGTCCGGACCACAGCAGCACCAATACTTACTCGTGCTAACTGACTTCTTTACCAAGTGGATCGAGGCCAAGCTTTACCCCGAAACGAAGAACTGTGAGGTCCGCGACTTCATTTGGCAGAGCATATTTTGCCGTCACAGAGTAACTTACGAGATCGTAACGGACAACGGCTCGCAGTTCACGTCCAAAAATTTCGACGCATTTTGTAAACACTACAAAATCCGAATTTTTAATTCTACACCTCATTATCCCCAAGGGAATGGGCAGGCCAAGGCCGCCAACAAAACTCTTTTGAGCAATATCAAGAAGCGTTTAGACTCTAAAAAAGGAGCATGGTCTTCCGAGCTACCGGGAGTCCTATGGACCTGCCGGACCATTCCACATAGGACAACCGGCGAGACCCCTTAGTCTTTAGCCTACATAATAGAGGCAATGGTACCCGCCGAACTAACCATTCCCACACTGCAGCGTACCATATGTACTCTATATTCCAAACTAAACGAGAACATCCTTCGTGATCAGATCGATTTCGTCAAAACACGCCGAGACCAAGCTATGATCAGAATACAGAACTACCAACAAGCAACTTCTCGATACTACAACTCCAAAGTACGCCTACGAGGCTTCGAAGTTGGTGAGCTGGTACTTCGAAAAGCATTTGATCATAACAGGGAAAAGGGTGTCGGCAAGTTGGGTCCTAATTGGGAAGGCCCTTACCGCGTCACCTCGGTAGTTCGCCCCGGCGTCTACCGCCTCTTTGACGAACGCAAAAACAAACCCGTACTTAATCCCTGGAATTCATACAATCTGAAATTGTACCATCCTTAAGTATAAAACAATCGAACTACGTATGGCTTGATCCCCTCAAACGGGGTACGTAGGCAGCTCGACCCAAAGAGTACAGCCCCAATACACTTATAAACAACTTCTCATTGTCCAATCTCGGAGGATGAATCCATCCGGCGGAGCCACACCAGGTCGACATAGCCAAATTCTTTTTGTAAAACCCTTACAATACTTGTAACAAAGGATTTTCATCCTCAACTAAAATAAATTACATCTTCACGACTTCATTTCGAAAATTTCCTAAGTACGCAACCGGAAGTTTTCTCGACTCACCAACAGAGTCCAAAACCCCGAAAACGGGTACCATCAATGAACACCAAGCTGACGAGCTCGCAAACTTTCGTTCATAACACTCGAGAAAAATTTGCCCGAACCACATTCTCTGAACTATAGAACTTACCATGAGTTCGCTCGAACCTTGTACGTCGCAGGTCTCGAACTACTTTGCTGTTAGAATCACTTTCGGGAATTTTGTCTAAGGCAAAATTTAGAAGTCTGATTCACTAACAAACGCAAACAAAGTTCCTAAGGGAAAAATAACTTAAGCATTCAAAACCGGCTTAAAACCCCCGGCGGGACACAAGTTCAACAAAAACCACGGATTAAAACCCCCCGGTAGGGCATTTAGTCTGAAAACAAAAGGAAATGCGGAAGGAGAAAGTGAGAGATAGACTATCAGTCCTCCGCACCTTCCTGAAAGGTCGGGTCTTTGCTGCCAAACTGGTCCACCCCGACCGGAACGTTTATTGATGGATCCACCTCCATTGCCACCGATTCTCCCAAAATCACCAGAAGTGCCAACCGGGACAGAGAAAGATCAGACACCTCGAGTCCCTTCAAATTCAGTTCGCACTCCTTCTCCCTGACCTAGAGCTTTGGGATTTCCTCGTCCACAGTGACAACTCCATCCTCGAGATCTCCGAGAAGCTGGAGATTCACGGCAACTTCCTGAAGTTCAACCAGTGTATCGGTCTCTTGACCCCGGGCCACCCACTTCGCCTTGATATCCGCTAAAAGCTCAGCATACTTTGCCGCAAGAACCTTTTTACCTTCTCTCACGGACTTCTTCACTTCGCGTTCAAAGTTCGCCGACAAAACCAAGTTTTCCTTCGAGAGTGCGGCAACCTGGGCAAGGGCGAGTATCTGGGTTGAGGCCACAGAGAGCTTGTGCTTCAAGTCTACCTCGGTGTTCTCAAGATCGATCAGGCGAGCTTCTTGTCCAACGAACCTGGCGAGCTTCAACTTTAGCTGAGCTTCGCGATCCAATGATGCCTTTATGTCCCCCTTCAGCTGCTGAACCGCTGATTTCACCGTGTCAATCTCCTCAACACGGGGAACGCCGCGAACTCGCCTTTCATACAAGGCCACCGTGTCATTAAACGCATCCAGGAACTGTCAAGGGAAACAAACGACTCAGCAGAGCTAAAAGAAACTATCAAGTATCTGATCATTAGAGCAAGGACCATACCTTGGCAGCGGCAACGGAGGTTTTGATGTAAGCATCCCTCTCATGAAGGTGGCACAGAGCAGGGAGTTGGCAGGACAAACTCTTAAAGTGTCGGGTCAATTGCGCAACGCCCTCCGGGTCCTCGGAAATAGGACACTCCTTGTCATGGCTGAACCTTCACCAACCTGTTCGACCAGCTGACAGACCACTTCCGCCTGCCGATTCACTGCGAGCTCTCTTCGAAGAAGTTGGCCCCGTATTCTGACTCCTCCTAGAGTCAGCAGATTTTGATCTAACCATCACTACTTCCCGTGGCACTACCACAGGAGCCGGAGTCGAAGCGTCAGCAAGCGCCAGAGTCTCAGCTGCGGCAGCAGTTGGATCCATGGTGGGAGTCTGCTCAGCCACCCCAGGCGTGGCAACAATGGTCAGAGCCTGGTCCACCTCTTCCATTCGGGGCCATCGGGGGCTGTTCAGAGCTTCCCGGGCCACTAAGGCGAGATCCCCTGATCTCACCCGGCCTGCCTACGAATCAGACGCGCCATCCCTTCTGGAACGTTGGCGAAATGTTAGTCTTCGAGGCATCCTTTGTAGCGGGGTAGCAGTGGAAGAACTCGACTCGTCGGAAGCTGGAGGTCACACCACCGGGACTACCGGAGCTGCTGGGAAATTACCTGCACTCATGATAATTAGCCTCCGCATAAAAAAGAAGGGAAAAAGAGGCACGACGAAATAAGTTCTGATATCAGTCATACCTTGCAGAGGAGGACTCGGAGAGCGAGGTGGAAAACGTTTCTCTAAGGCCGCTACGATCCTGCTACGAGCAAAAGAGGCCAATCCACGGCACCGTTTCGCAAATGGAGTACTAATCCTCTTATAGCGTCCGTGAGCGGAGCCTTGGTAGAGTGTTCTGTACAAAAAAAGAAACAGATTTTAGCCCGGCATAGTCCAGAAAACAGTAAAAACAAGCAATCAAAGCAAGAATTCATTTGTCTACCAATGACTATAGCCCAACGGGCTGGGATCCTATCATAATTAAAACGGCCTATGGAGGCCTCGTTAATCCTAAACAAAAAGTATTTTATCATGCCACTGGTCCTTCTCCGGAGAGTCGAGGAGAATCTTCCTCTGACTACGAGGAGAAAGATAGGACGTCCCTTCGTAGCCAGGATTCCTCTTGATGCAGCACAGTTGCATCAGTTCTTGTGGGCTCCAAACTACTCCTTCGTAAGCTCGCGTCGTCAGCCCGACCACCTGCCAGACGAAATTCGGACTCATATGGGGAAAAGCTAGCTTCAGAAAGGCCAGGACCTCGAGAACGAATCCGGGAATCAGAAAAGTCAGACCACAGGCCTAAAAAATGTCAAATAGGCACAGCAAAAGTCGGGTCTAACTTTTTCCGGTGACTCCGCCACCGAAGGAACTACGAGTTCTATCCCCGGGGGGATCGCGTGAACTCGCCGGAACACGAGTAACTCGGCATCTGTTAGTTTGGAACGAATATGAGTGTAAAGTTCTCCGGACGCCATGACAGAAGAAAGGAAAAGGGGATTTTCCGAAAAAGATAGAACGAAGAGAGAAGAAGGAATTTTCAATCCACGAAACTAAGTTTTAAATAAGAATCAGAGAGTTGGAGAAGTTACCTTGAAGACGACGAATCGATGCGGTTAAAAGAGGAGTGGGGGAATAAATTTATAGATGGTAATTATTACGAATCTTGGGAGTACACAAGCAATCTTTCGCACTCCACCCTGACAGTACACGTGTCGACCATAATCCCCCACGTAATCAAAAGGCATCATTAGCGCGATCCTCAAGCAACAGAACTAGATCCAGACCGTTGGATCAGCGAGAATCGTGCGGGCTGGAAATATTCGGATAAAGGCAAATAATTATTGCCCGCAGTCGAGAAGTCTTTTCGACTTCCGTGCAATCTCAACCGTACGATTTGAAAATTTTGTCGTGATCAAAAATATACGACGCAGATCTTCAGCCCCACGGATTTTGAGAAGCATATTATACGCAAGTTCCCGCCCATTTACGCCGAACTATCGACCAATGGGCTGGGGGCATTTGTTGGGACCGGAATCCACACACCAAATTAAACGGGCCAAGCTGGGCCGTTAACTCGACATCCAAGGCTTCTGACTTCAGGCCCGATGGATCTCTGGAAGTCGGATAAGGAGCAGCATGGATCAGGAGAGCTAAGTCAAGAGAAGATCCTGGATATTAGGGGGATCACGTACCGAACTGTTTAGAGAACGTGATCCTATAAATAGTTCGACGGCAGAGCAAAGAGGCTCACGTCATTTTTTGTACTCACAACTAACACATCAATACAAAAGTCCAGTTTCTTATTATCAGATCTTATTTACATTGTTGTAAACTATCTTCCCATCCAATTCAACCTAGATCACTAACTAAAATACCTTTTGTGGAGTTTAGCTCTCACATTCACGTGTTGAATTTATAGTCTGATTTAATTGTTCAGCAATTCGTTTGTGCCTTGACGAGAGTTTTGTTTACTTCTCATGCAGCATTTAATTTATTCAGCATTTTTTCAGATTGATAATTTGAATAAATTTGTTTGCGTTCTTGGCATTTATTCGTTTGTGTTGCAGTCTTGTGTTTTAAGTTGCATACGCTTCTATTCGTTGCATTAAATTAAATTATTAATTTCAAATTTTATTATTTTGAAATTTTCAATTTAATAACATCTGTCTAAATTATTTATAGTTTTCAAAATATTTGTGTTGTCATATTGAATATTATACTAATTTTTAGTGGTTCTTTGTGAACAAATTCAAATTTCAAGTATGGTCAACAATATAAATGTGGTGAAAACTATCTCAACTTTTAATAAATTTGATGGTGTGGATGGTAAAGGAATTGGTGAGTCGACACTCCAAATTCAGTTTGGGAGTGGTCTACCACCTATGATTCCGTTTACCATAGGAACTGGAATGACTGTTGATATTGATCAGAGTATTCAGATTCCGTCAATGCTTAACGCAAGTTATGACAGGATTGACAAATATTTTTTAATTGAAAATGACATGTGTGCTATGGTCACATAATTTAATACAACTAATGATAACTCAAAAGATTGGTGGTATCATACTGGTGTGAGGGTTCACATATGCATGTATAAGGACATGTTTTGTACCTATCAAAAATGCAATAGTGTGGAGCAAATGTTTATGGATAACACTGACTCATCCGAAATTGAGGGTTGTGGAGAAGTGAAACTTGCACTAACTTCAGGACAAGAGATATAACTCTAAAAATGTGAAGCATGTGCCAAATATGCGGAAAAAAAAAATGATTTCCGGTTCGCTTTTAAGCAAAGCTGGATTTGTAGTATCTTTCGAGTCTGACAAGTTTGTGCTAAAGAAACATGATGTTTTCTTAGGCAATGGGTATGTTGAAAACGGACTGGTCAAAATGTGTGTTAAGACAGTCTAACCCACAAATGTTGTAACAAATGTTTCAATTAATAAGAATGATGAAGTTGCTCATTTGGTTGAGTCTTTCAATATTTGGCATGAACGATTAGGGCATGTGAATTATAAATCTATACAAAGATTGATTAATTTAAACCTAATTCCAAAATGTAAATTGAGTAAAAACAAATGTGAAGTATGCGTACAGGCTAAACTCACGAAAATCCCATCTCCTTGTGTGGAGATAACAACTGAACCTCTAGGTTTAATTCATACAGATTTGTGTGATTTTAAAATTTGTTCAAACTAGAGGTGGAAAAAATATTTTGTGACTTTCATAAATGATTGTACAAAATATTGTTATGTATATTTGCTACGAAGCAAAGATGAAGCCTTGGAAAAATTCAAGGAATATAAACTCGAGGTTGAAAATCAACTCGAGAGAACTATAAAGATAGTTCGAAGTGATAGAGGAGGTGAATATGATGGATTATTTTGATGCATTTTGTAAAGAACATGGAATTATCCATCAAACGACTGCTCCCTATTCACCAGAATCTAACGGAGTAGCGGAACAAAAAAACCGAACTCTTGAAGAGACGATGAATGCAATGTTGCAGGGATCTGGGTTAGCCCAGAACATGTGGGGGGGAAGCTTTGCTTACCACAAATTATATCCTGAATAAAATACCACATAAAGCCACTGGAAAAACACCATATGAGCTTTGGAAATGTACTGTACCGTCGTACAAATACCTAAAAGTGTGGGGGTTCCTGGCAAAAGTTGTAGTGCCACCTCCTAAAAAGGTCACAATTGGACCTAAAACCGTGGATTGTATTTTCATTGGATATGCACACGACAGTAGTGCTTATCGGTTTCTGGTTCAAAAATCAGACGTACCAGATATTCATGTTAATACAATCATGGAATCAAGGAATGCATCTTTCGTTCACGTGTTTCCATATAAGGATAAAGAAAATCCAAAAAAAACTCGTGAGATGCAATCACCTCTGGTAATGAGGCAAGTACTTCTGGATCATCGTTTGATGATGCAGAATTATTTGAAGATGAACCTAGACGTAGCAAAAGAACTCGTAAGGAAAAATCTTATGGTGAAGATTTCTTAATGGTCTTTCTTCTTGAGAATGAACCAAGAACTTTCGATGAGGCAATGTCTACACCAGACGCACCTTTTTGGAAGGAAGCTGTCAATGGTGAATATGACTCGATCATGCAAAATTATACATGGTATGTAACTGATTTACCGGAAGGGTTTAAGGCTCTAGGATGTAAATGGATTTTTAAAACAAAGTTGAAAATCGATGGCTCAATTGATAAGTACAAGGCTAGGCTTGTGGTGTAAGGTTTCCAGGAAAAAAGAAGGCCAGGATTTCTTTGACACCTATTCTCTGGTAGCGAGAATAACTTCGATCAAAATGCTAGTAGGAATTGCAGCATTGCGAGACCTAGAAATCCATCAAATGGATGTAAAAACTGCCTTTCTAAATGGTGATTTAGAAGAGGAGATTTATATGAAACAACCTGAAGGGTTTGTTGTCCCTGGACAAGAACACAAAGTCTGTCGACTTGTGAAGTCATTATATAGACTTAAACGAACTCCAAAACAATGGCATGAAAATTTGACAATGTAATGATGTCAAATGGTTTCAGCATTAATGAATTTGATAAATGTATATACTTCAAAAGCACCTCCCATGGGTTTGTTTTTCTTGGTTTATATGTTGATGACATGCTCATTATTGGTAGCAATAAAGACATGATCAGTCAAACTAAGAACATGTTGTGTAGCAAGTTCGATATGAAAGACTTCGGACTCACGGATGTTATTCTAGGGATTAAGATCACTAGAAATTCTGAAGGAATCATCCTATCTCAAGCTCATTTTGCTGAAAAAATACTTGAGAGATTTAAAGTCTACTCAATTGGGAATGCAAAAACTCCTGTAGACTCGGATCTTCACCTAACTAAAAATAAAGGTGAAGCGGTCTCACAATTGGAGTATG